>PVJC01005992.1:0-56548 GCA_004026665.1 Murina feae | reverse complement strand
GATCAGGCTGGTGGCGGGGGGCAGTTGGGGGCAAGCAGACCAGCAGGCAGAGTGGTTAGGGGCAATCAGGCAGGCAGGGAGGGAGGTGAGTGGTTAGGAGCCAGCAGTCCCGGATTGCGAGAGGGATGTCTGACTGCTGGCTTAAGCCCGATCCCTGTAAACCGGCAGTAGGACGTCCTTCGAGGGGTCCCAGATTGGAGAGGGTACAGGCCAGGCTGAGGAACACCCCCTCCCCTGTGCACAAATTTCATGCACCAGGCCACTAGTTAAGTATAAAATGGAATGTGCTGTTTTTTAAGGAGTGTTGGAAAACCCCAATCTCATAAAGCATGACTATGAGTAACTAGACTCCAAAGGAAATGACTCAGCAAGCAGCCAGGCCACACAGTTCAGTAGGTGCCAGTGCGTGTAGACCAGGAGACTGACCTCTCCCCACTCCCTTCAGGGGTTGGAGCAGGAGTTTTCCAGTCACGACAAACAGCAGGTGTTATTTGTTTCCATTTTAATCTTAATTACATGACACTAGACATTAACTGATAATGTACAGCAGTAAAATACTAGAGTCAAGGGAGAAACATTTCTATTAAATATCATTTTTAGTAAAATATGACATAAAATACAGGAGACTTGTGTTGAGCAGAACCTACAAGAGCAAATGTGACAAATCCCAGGATCTGTGGCCTTGTAACAGTCCTGCCAATTCCCCACTATAAATCCTTTCAGGGATTACTCCCTCAGTCAAAATAATCTCCCCAGTCCAGTTGTCTTTACTCAACTACTTGCTCACTTAAAAAACAATTGTTAGGCCCTAGCTGATTTGGTTCAGTGGATAGAGCATCAGCCTGTGGACTAAAGGGTCCTGGGTTCGATTCTGGTCAAGGGCACATGCCTGGGTTGTGGGTTCGATTCTCCAGGAGGGGGTGTGCAAGAGGTAGCCGATAATGATTCTCTTTCATTATTGATGTTTCTATCTCTCCCTCTCTCTTCCTCTCTGAAATCAGTAAAAATACATTTAAAAAAAAAGATTGTAAGTTGTACTCCAAAAGAGGCTGTTCTTGATACTAACATTGAAAAGATAAGAGAGGTAGATAAGTTGTGTATAATGTTACTCTGCATAGGAGCCAGTACTCTTCTGCCATAAGGCATGTTGGAGCCAAAAGCAAATAGTAAAAAAAAAAAAGGGGGGCGTGTAGAAATCTCATCAGCAGAAATTGGTGTGAAGAAATTGTGTTAATCCTCACCAGAGGATATTTTTCCCATTGATTTTTAGAGAGAGTGGAAGGGTGGGGGGTAAGGGAGGAGACACACATCAATTAGTTTGCCTCCTGCATGCACCCTGACCAGGAATTGAACCCACAACCCTTCGGTATGTGGGCCAAAGCTCTAGCCACTTGCGCTGGCTAGGGCAAGAAAATGGTTTTTAAAAACCATCTTATTTTGGCTTTGAGGGCATCAATACTCGATACTGCTTTTATATTTGTTTTTGTTTCTTAAAAATTCTCTGAATTGTATACACAAAAAGATGAACAGCATTTCTCTTCAGATTAATTGTGGCCTCTAAATTCCAGTTCTTAATAGCCCCCTATTCTGAAGGATGACAACAGGTTAGTTCTGAGAATGATTTATTTGTTGACTCTTTACAGATTAGATGTCTGTGAGAAGGCTATTTTTAAAACAAGGAGTCGGTAAAATTTTCATAAAATTTAAAGTTTTTCATATACCAGGAAGAATATTACAGAACAATTCTTATTTATCTTGGGGCTCCAGTAGATGTCGATCATTTGTGTCTTTTGAAGACATGATCATTTCAGGATTAATTTTTGATTTCTAAAAGTCCACATTTAAACTTACACATTTTCTATAATTGCTTTGTTTGAATTATAACCATCAATAGTAGCTCACATGAGACAAATGCAGAATCTACATAATCAAAGTTAGAAAAATAGCATAGGTATAAAGTATAGGTGATCTGACACTGTTGCTCAAATAATTTTGCTAATGGCTTTTTTTTGTTACTCGGGCATATTGATCTTCCAGATTGATGAGTGCTTTATCCTTAATTCCCAGCAGATCGAAAAGCAAAAGGATAAAATTCACCTGTAAGAGGAGAGATATAGAAGATTCTTTTTTTAAAAAACATTGCAGTTGTTGTTCAATACTCAGTAATTTTTTCTTACAATTAATTTTGGGTAGAAGATAGTTTAAAGAGAATAAGATGGTCAAACATGCCTTATAATTGGTCATAATTGGTCTTGTTACCTTGTCCCAGTTTGGGGTATTTTATAGTAAATATTCATGGGATTTTAAGATTACTGTACTTGAATAATAACAGTTAAAAACATACTTCCAAGCATTTAATACTTTTGGTCCCTGATGTCTAGAATTTTAGCTGGGGAAATGTTCTCTACTAAAGTGACCACTAGTTCTTGAATAAACAGTATTATAACTTTTGTTTAGTAGTATGAAATACTCTAGTATCCAAAATCTTACTTTATTTTCTGTTTAAAACAAACCATTACCCTCACAGGAGGATATATTATTTTAGGTATGTGACTATGAAAGACGGGGGGCTGAGATGAGTCTTTATGCACAGGTTCTGTGTTTGTCTCCTCTCTGTTCCACTTCCATCCAGCTGTCATCCTCCAGGAGCCCTCACCTCTGGTGCCCATGGTGGCATGTCCATCCTCTGTCCTGAGAACACTGCTTCTGACTGGTTCCTTCCTCTGAATTCAGTCTCAGTTACCACTAGTCTTCTCTTTCTCGACACTGTTTTGAACAAGAATATTTTAATTCTACATTTGATATTTCTGTATTCTACCCAATACTAGAGTTCTTTTACTACCACTATCTGCAGTTTCCTTAGGTTTTTTTTCAAGCTGTTTTTAAATTATTGTGTTGTTTATTAAAAACAAAAAGTTATTAAGAATATAGTTGAGGAAGCATATTAAATAAATATTTGACATACTGATTATTACTGTGTAAATATTTCCCAAAACTTCACTAGATAAATTTCTATCTACTTACAATTTAATCTATTTATTGTATAGAGCTGTTCAACAGAATTTCTTGACCTACCCTATGAAAGGTAGGTAGAAATCAGAATTTAGCCTATTGCATCAACAAAGAGCCACTGATTTTTTTCAAAATTTTAATATCTTATTTCTTTATTGTATGTTGATTAGAGCAAATGCATGTAACCGCCAACTTATTTATATAATCTTTCAAAGAATATATATTTAATCAGAGCACTGGTACTATTCCTTATAGATGTTTTTACTTTTGTTTAATCTCATGTACTTTTTAGAAATTTCATTTCTTCCCCTTATAGGTATAAGAAAGTGGTAATTGAAGCATTGCAAACCAAACATATTTCCCTATCCACTCATATTCTAAATAAAACTAATAAAGTTTATTTCCCCCTCTTTCTAAAACCAGTATGTATAAACTTGGGCGAGGATTTTAAAAAATGCAAAGGGCTTAGAGGCCAGGAAGACCTAATTGTATAAAATGGGAAGAAATTGACAGTTCAAAAGAAATTCTGAATTTTGTTCTCAGCCCCAAAAGACTTCCATTTGGAGCTGCAGAGCAGTGCACATTAAATTTTTTACACCCAAGTGATTACTTAGTTACTGAATGGGTTCAATTGATTTTTTTTTTCTTTTCAGTTTCTTTTCCTGCATTTTGCCCATATTGTTACAATATGTCTTATAATTTGGTGTATTCTATCATACACAGAAACACTGACATTGAATTGCAGAAGCCAAGATCCTGGGGAAGGGCTCATGTATTACTGATCTGATTTTGTTGTCAAATACAATTAGTAATTAATTTGTCATTTTTAAGAGGATTAAAATGTTTCCTAGTTTAAATAAAACCAAACACGAATTAGTAAAAGCATTGTTGGAATCTGTGATGCTTGTGCATATTATCTAGAGATTGAGAAGAATGAATGGCAACAAGAAACACCTGAGAACCACTTTTCAGGCTGATCTTACATCATTCCCCTCCTGAATGGATATTTTGTGATTAATTGGCAATTTTTAAATTTTCTTATAAAGCCTGTAACAGCCAACCTTCTTTCCTTGCAGGACAGAGGTCAGGTCAAGGCAGCCCCTTCAGGATGACCTTCCTTTTTTCGAGAAACCCCCAAGCAGGCAGCTTTCCTTACCAAACCTGACTCCAGAAGAATCTCCACTGAAGACGCCCCTCGCGAATGAGGAAGCGCTGCAGAAGATCTGTGCTCTTGAAAATGAACTTGCTGCTCTCCGAGCGCAGATTGCCAAAATTGTGACCCTGCAGGAACAGCAAAATCTCATTGCAGGTAAGTCCTACATTTGTTCCAGCTAGCAAACTGGGAGTCAGAAGCATGTCACTATAATTTTAGAATTTACTGGCAAATAACAGCTATAAATGGGAGTCATTCCTCTGCATAGTCCAGGCCCCAATCAAGCTGAAGTGGTTTTTGTTTGTTTAGAACAATCTTGATGCTATCAGAGAGGATGATAAGTGGGTATATTTGAACACTGAAATTCCTGCACTTTAATTACCACCTAGGTGAATGCTATGGGGAACTTAATGGCACTAATCCCCTCAGACAGGAGGCCATTTCAGACAGCCCCACAGGGTTGAGTGCTATTTACTTACCTAAAAGTCCCGAGGCAAGTACTTTGCCTTTCTACTTTCCCTTTCCTGCTCTACAACGGGACCAACAGTAGCTATGTTAGAGTTATCATGGGAGAAAACATGGAAATGATTATAAAATGCCTTTAGCACACAGTAGCTACTTCATAGTCGTTTTCTCTTGCCCAGAGTAGAAACTGAATTCAGGTCCTCTGACTCCTAGTCTAATACTGTTGCTTTTATTTCTGTGGCTATCACTGTGAATAAGAAACCATAAACTTGAAATTCTAGTCCATTAACCTGTTGGCAAGTGGTTGTTTTCCCTAGTGTTGTTCCCGAGTCCTGGCTAGATTTAGGATTAAGCAACTCTGTCTAAAGGATAAGGACAGTACAGTTACTTTACCTCTGAGCCGCTTGGCTTGTGCTCCTGGAGTTTAATGCAATCCAACCTTATAAGGCCAAGGTGGACAGAGGGCAAATGCACTCAGAGGAGTAATCGTGTTAAATGGAAAACCAAACATCCCGCCCCTTTCTTCCAGCTTTAAGTTGCAGTTCTCTTTTGCTTTACCTCCCTCTCCTGGCAGACTAGGTAAAGTGCCATAAGTAGTGAAATAATTTGGGGATTTATGTTTGGTGGTCTGTTTATAATAAAAATCCTTGAGTGAAACTTTTTTGCATCCCTTAATCAATGTAGTTCACCCAAAAGAAAACTCTCTAACCTCTAATTGTGCAGAAAGATGAGTTTTTAGGTCATTGTTATATAACCACTTTAACTCTTAACTTTAGTTAACTTTTTGTTTTGGTAATTAAGTGTAACACTTTTTTCTTCTTCCAGTTAATCTAAATCCTTTCAAACACATTCTAGTCAATGGAGGTGTATAATGCTTAGAATATTGTATATGTGAATAGTATATTTAAAATGAACCACAAATTTATGTTTTTTTAAAAGTTGTTATAGTCCTAAATTATCAAACTGAATATAATGAAGATAATTATTCATGCAGCACAGACTACTTTATATTTCATCTCAAAGGAGTTACAAACTGTGCCACAGTTAGGCTTGACCATTTGATATCACAAAAACACTCCTGTTAAGTTAAATGGAACTTTTCCATCTGGAGAGTCTGGGATTAAATGATACAGTGACTGATTTAGATTTTAACCAAGTAACTGAAACTTCCTTTTACTCCCATAACTAAGATTCTTTTTAAGGATATTGTTTTCAGGTATATAAAAGTCCTTATGATTTAAAATTTGTTTTTGCCTGTTACTATCAGGATTAAAATTAGTATTTCCTTATTTCTGTAGGTGATTTAGATTCTAGCACATCTGTTACCACAGCACCACCTTCTGTCCCACCACCTCCCCCTCCGCCACCCCTCCCTCCACCAGTGCCCCAGCAGAACACATCTGCTGTCGATCTGATCAGAGAGCGGAGAGAGAAGAAAGCCGGCGCTGGAAAGACGTTGGATAAGCACAGCCCAAAGAAACCTGCTATGCCAAACATGCTAGAGATCCTTAAAGATATGAACAGCGTAAAACTTCGGTCAGTGAAAAGGTGAGGACACATTTACCTTCTTTCTTGCTTCCCTCACTTTAATGTCTTGTTCAAGTACTGGACTTCTTGAGAATTTTGCTTTATGACTATTATGAATAGTTCACATTTTTAATTTATAAAAGATGGACCCTTGTGGCTCCTATGCACAGTTAACTAAGAAATTAACAAAATAAACATTTCCAGATTACTTTAGTTTTTCCCCCATTGCATTTAAAACACTTTCATTTAGTAAAGTCTTCCCTGTCAGCCATTCACTCAGTAAAGCCATGTTGTGTACCCACTATGGTAGTCACTAGGCTTCTGGAATAGGATGGAACCATACTTGCCCTGAAAGAACAAATCAGTGCCCTTGAGATGAATTGAGTGGCTATTCATTGGGCCTGAAATCTCAGGTTACATCTCACTGCTAGCAGTGTCTTCACTAAGTGTCTGTGGAGCTAGAGAAGTGCCATCAGCATACTGACTTGTTCCCTTGTTCCTGCTCACTTCTCCAAGGTCAGAACAAGATTCAAAGCCCAAACCTGTGGATGCTACTGACCCTGCTGCCCTTATAGCAGAGGCTCTGAAAAAGAAATTTGCTTACCGGTACCGAAGTGATAGCCAAGATGAGGCTGAAAAAGGAGTTCCAAAGTCTGCGTCAGAGGCCACTTCAGAAACAGCGTTGGTGAGTATCAGGTCAGGCTTCTTTCCTGGTACAACGTAGGTAGTAGATCGAGCCATTGCTGAGCACCTACATTTTACAAGCTAGTCAGTCGTGTCCTCTGCAAGATTCAGATGGACTTAGTCTTTACATACAAGCAGATTACTTACAGAAGACATAAAGAAGGAACAAAAGTTACCCCCTGGTTTTACTGCTTAACATCTCCAATGGTAAATTTCCCATGCTTGTTTTATTTCTGCTTCAGCATAATGAAATCAAATTTATTAAATAAAATTGATATCTCTGGACTATGTGTTGTGATATACAGAAATTCAAAGTAAAGAAAGATCATTTTCTCTTAGGGCGGGCGCCCTGTGAAAGTCTGCTGAAGAGGCTGAGAGTTGACCTGGGCCTTGCAGGATGTGTCATAGGTGGAAAAAAGCTCCCATAAAATCTGTTCAATTCTTACTTTATACATTCCTTTTATGCAAGTTACTGTTCTGGGGGACACCTGCTTATCTGGTTCAGGGAGACAGGTATCTTAGAAATTCTAGCATCTTTGAAAGTCTTTATAGACATTGAAAAGAAAACATTGTGGTATTTTCTTCTTTTACTCACAGAAGTAAAATTGGACTAAGCTAGATCTTGCTAAGATAATTGTACTTTTCTAGGAAGTGATTTGGTCGGCTCTTTGCTTTTCATTCTGTTGGTATGTTTTTAACGACCTGTCAATTCATAAAAGTTTTAGTATTATCTGACTGCTCCCCCCCCCCCCACTTAGAACATACTAGCTCTTTGATTTATGTTTGGGAAGGGGGTATATCATTACTGTTACATGAACCAATATATTTATTTATACTTTTTGTTTTCCAGTTTGGGCCACACATGTTGAAGTCTACAGGAAAAATGAAGGCTTTAATTGAAAATGTTTCAAATTCCTGAGAAACCTGTTCAGCTGTTGGTTTGTTAGGCCCATTTGGCTAATAGAAATCAACACTGCTTAGTAAATACCTGAATTTAACATTCAGTAGTCTCCTTTTAACTCTACCTAGAGGATTAAGCACTAGCAAAGGCACTCTATCAGGTCAGTTCTGAAGTTTTCCAGAACATACTTATATTCTGATGTAATATGTTTTTAGTGTATAGTCAGGATATTTAGGTTTCCAGTTTTGAAAACATGATATGGATTTCAGAATGAAGAAAGGACATTTGTAGATGGACGTTTTAAACTCTTAACACTAATTTATCTGTACCAGTGTTCCATATGCATATATTCGGATATAGGCAGTCTATGTAAAATTATATAATGAGGGTGCTGCTATTTGTTTTCATTGACGGAAGAGCTGGCATGAGTTTGTTGAAATGAAATATCGTTAGAACGAGATTGGAATCTTCTTACCTCAAACAGAACTTTTATCTTAGATTTCCTCTCGCATTTTCTTAGAGATGGGGTTTGAGTAGGAACTCTAGATAATGCTCACTGCCATCCATCCTGAGGAAGAAAAAGTAGTTTGCAAATAGGGAGGAATCAAAGCATTGAATTAAATTAAATCTCTTTTCAAATAAAAACCAGAATATTCCATCTTTTTCAGTTTAATAAATGGCATCATAAAAATGACTTGTTACTAAGTTAATACTCTGGAAATTGTTGGCATAATGGAATTTAAAACTTTTAACATTGGTAAAATAAGTAGCTTTAAAATGGAGCACTATTGGCAAAACATGTCTTATAAGGTGTTCATCAGTAAGAATGCTGTTCTGTTGAATTACATTATGTGTCATAAGAAAGTGGAGAACTGTCTTTCCTACCTAGTGCTTCTAATGAATTGCTACAAGTGATCATTTTTAAATACTTGATAAATCTTCATGATTTTCTTTATTTCTGTTAAACTCAGCTATAGTTAATGCCAGAATCTCCTACCATGAGTAAATAGTATTTTAAAATTGTATTTCCTCTATGGGGTGGGAGATGAAAAGAATAGATAAGACCCTAACTTTTAAGTTATTGAAAATATGTGCAATGTTTTTTAGATGTTAGCAAATATTAGTTGAGATAATTTACATGGTTTGGTTATTCAGCTTAAATTTGAACTGCTATTGATGTACATTATTTCATATGCTTTAAAAATTCTGTCCTTGAAAGAAATTCATAAAGTTCACCGACACACATATTTTGACCTAAGAAATTTACATTTGTATAAGTATTGAATTTTCGCCAGTGCTCCAGTAGAAGGAAGTTACTGTTCTGAAATAAAGAAAACCTTTTCCATGGACTGTAAAGCCTGTGAGTGTGTGTATATTTTCTTTTTTATGGTAGGTAAGATTCTTTTAGTTACACATGGAGCTTCTTATGAATCATTTGCTTTCTATGTTTTCCAAGTGGAAATGTATTTAAATATATTTTATTTTTTTTTACAGAGAGGAAGAGAGAGAGATAGTCAGAAACACTGATGAGAAACATTGATCAGCTGCCTCCTGCACATGCCCCACTGGGGATGTGCCCGCAATCCAGGTACATGCCCTTGACCAGAATCGAACCTGGGACCCTTCAGTCCACAGGCCGATGCTTTATCAACTGAGCCAAACCAGTTAGGGCTGGAAATGTATTTCTTAGAATAAATTATGCTGCCTCTCACTTTTCTCTCAAAGGGATTTCAGCATTAAAGCAGGGCAGTCACTCCACCCATCTCCTCTGGGGTTGGTGTAATCTTTTTTTGCCTATGCCCACTTCCTTGTTTCTGGGTCTCTTCCAACACAATACAGAAGTGAATGATCTTAAAAATAGTTTAATTCTGCATCTTATAGCTGAGGCTTTAAAGTTAAGTAACTGATATAATGTTTTGTCTATTATAATTCTGACTAGTCCAGGGCTCACTACACACACACACAGTAGGAGTCAGAGAAGACTGGACTTGGATTATACATGATCCGTGGTATGTGGTTCCGGCCAAGTCACACCTCTGTTCTTAAAATGGGAATAATGCTCAGTTCAAAAAATTGTTGAGATTAAATGAAATAAAATTTGAACACACTCTAGTAGAATGTTAAATAAGTTGTAACTTACATCATTTTATACGAGGTCACTGGTTTCCAGTAGACTGAATTCTGGCACCTGCACAGGCTTAGGGTGGAGGACTTAGTCCTTAGTTCTGGTTGTCTCCCAGGTCACAGGCTCTTCTGTAGAGAAAGCCTATCCTCTTGTGAATTCCTGTGAGTAAGTGGTAAATAAAACATCAAAAGGTAACAAATATCAAAAACAAGCACTTGGAAAAACCATCCTCCTGGTAACTTACCTAAAAATAGACAATCTCTGGGTTAGAATCTGTCTGATGGAAGTTTAAACTTTCAGGCTTTAACCCATTGCAATCAGCTCTGGGATGGCCAGGCAGAGCGAGATACTTGGTTTAATAATTGTTGTCACAATTATTTCTCATGGGCTTCCAGCCATTCCTGAGTCCTTTCCCCTTCTCATCTTAGAGAGTCAACATTCTGAGTTACCCCACTAAACCTATTTCTTAACATTCTTTTTAGTTTTTCCTTGTCAACCTTATAAAGCAGGCTAGTTCTTTACTAGTACCAGTGCAATTGCTTGAGAACAGATAATAAAAATAGCATCACCAAAGGGTTCAGAAGTGGTGTGTTTCCCTATGAGACTGTCGTCCTTAACCTGCTTCCTGTGTGCTAGATGCCTGAATGTTCCCACAGTGGGAACTTCTTAGACTTTTCCTCTGGCAGGTACTCTGGATCCTCCTGAAGTCACAGGTTGGAGGAGAACATGAGTGTCATGTAGACATTCTCAGGAAGATAAATAACAAGGAAACCAAATGGTGCCTCCTGTTCCATACCAAGCAGCTACCACAGGGCAGTCCCTCAAAACTGCTCTCTTCCTAATGGGAGAAGCCTCAATTTGGGGAGCAAGGCCAAACTCTTCCTACAGGATTTTTACTGGAGCTATGAAAAGTCTGCTGTTGCTGCCTAACGGCCAGGCGTGCTTTGTATCAAAGGGTTAGAACTACTCTGGTTGGGAAGGCATCTGAAATGTTGGTGGTAGCAACATGGGCAGGGGAACACACGAGACTGATCTTGGGGAGTCAGGTTATCTGAATAATCCTTAACCCACTTGAAGGCAAACTGCCCAGCATCTGGAAAGGAATACCTGGTAACAGTCAGACTGGTTGGTGACCAAGAACACAGATTTGATAAGCTGGTCTAATCAGAGTCTCCTTAGGCATTTGAACTGGAAATTTGGACAGAGGGCTGTTGGTACCTGCAGCTCAAATTAGGGTGTCATGTAGGACAGCTATGTCCTTGAGCCATTTTTACAAAACATTACGAGGAAATGAATTAGGCCATTGGTTTGGCACTTAACTACGTATCAATACATTACTCTTAAGAAACCAATTTTACAGGTTAGGAAGCCACTTAAAAGATTAGGTAACTTGCCTAAGGAGCTCCAGCTAATAAATGACAAAAACCCAAACCCAGGTCTGTCTAGCTATAAAAACTTTTCAAAACTACATTATGCCACCTTTTAAAAGCAGAAATGCAAGGTAAAGAGACAAGCCAGATGAGTGGGAGGAATGAGCAGCTGCACCTTAGAATGGCCAGACCATAGGGCTAGCTCCCAGGCGTCCTCACAGGTTTGTCTCCATTCCCACGAATACAGATCCTTAGGACAAAGCCCCGGGAAGCCTGAAGAAATCTGAGCATGTCTCTGTTCCCCACATGGAAAACTAACCCCTATCTTGTGTTGATTCTTAGGTGAAAATTCAAATGTTTGACTAGGAACTTTATTCCTTTAAGGGTACTTCCTTTGGAAAGTCCGTTATATAAATTTCAGCTAAAATAAATTGGGACATCATGCAGCTTCATGATTCTTTATAGGATGTGGCTCAATAATGAACACTTAGCCTGACCAGTGTGGCTAAGTGGTTGAGCATTGACCTATGAACCAGGAGGTCAGAGTTTGAACCTAGGTCAGGGCACATGCTTGGGTTGTGGGCTCAGTCCCCAGTAGGGGGTGTGCAGGAGGCGGCTGATCAATAATTCTCACCATCAATATTTCTCTTGCTCTCCCTCTCTAAAATCAATAAAAAATATATTTAAAAAATAAAGTAAAATTTATGCTCAAGAATCTCAGCTGTGGCCGGATGGCTAGGTTGGTTGGAATGTTGGTTGGAATCGGTTGCACCAAAGGTTGTGGGTTCAATTCCCAGTCAGTGTACATACCTAGATTGAAGGTTCAATCTCCAGTTGGGGCTGGAGGCAACCAATTGGTGTTTCTCACACTGGTGTTTCTCTTAAAAATAAATAAATAAATAAATGAAAATATATCCTCATCCTCAGATAAAGATTTTTAAAAAATCAAATAGTGTCCTAGCCAGTTTGCCTCAGTGGCTTGAGAGTCAGCCTGCGGACTGAAGGGTCCCAGGTTCTATTCCAGTCAGAGGCACGTACCTCGGTTGCAGGCTCCTCCCTGGCTCAGGCCCTGGTTGGGGCACTTGCAGGAGGCAACCAATCTGTGTGTGTCTCTCATGGATATTTTTGTCTTTTCCTCTCTTACACTCTCTAAAAATTAATGGGAAAATATCCTCGGGTGAGGATTGAAACAAAATACAGCCAGCACCACAGTGGAGAAGACCCCTTTGTATTTCCTCTGAAAAAATCTGCACCTGTTTGGACATCTGTAACCCAACAAAGGTTTCTCTGCTCCCTCCACACACTAGCACACCCACGAGACCCACACATCAGTTTACAGGGAGGCAGGATGGGGGAAGGGCAGACTCGGTTCCCCTGCCACTGCGGCTGAGCCAGCAGCCCCAGTGAATGCAGAGGTGGAGGAGTTGGGTTCCAGCCCCGCAGGGAGGATAAAAGGCAGAAGCAGCCATTGGGGCCCGAAAACCTGGCTCCCTCCCTTGATTGTGGTGGAGCCCAGTAGCAGCAGCAGAGATGCATCCGTGACTTCTGACCATAGGGAACCAGGGAACAGCGCCACGGTTCTCAAACCTGCCTCTCCACCCCCCCAAGCCATGTCCTCCACAAGTGACCCAGACACAGTAGGGACACCCCATCATCACCACCACCACTGCAGGGGTGCAAGTAGCACAGCTAAAAGACAAAGTTGTCCTACAAACAGCCATCTACTGAAACGAAAGACCTCTTAAGTATCATCCTGAAATAAGAAAGGTCCTCACTACTTCAGATGCACCACACATTAATCACACGAACAGCCAGATGACACAGTAACACAAGGAAAATGACAATTCTTCAGCAATCAAACTCAAAATCATGTAAGAATGTGATCTAATTGCCTGAGAATTCAAAATCGCAGTCATGACAAAAACCAAGGAGACCCAAGAAAACTCAGAAAGGCAGTTTAAGGAACTCGGGAATAAAATTCGTGAACAGAAGTTCTTTACCAAAATGACTGAGACAATAAAGAACCAAATTCTGGAGCTGAAGAATTCAAAATGAGATGGAAAGTGATTAGAAAGCATTGGAAGCAAAGCAGACAATATGGAAGAAAATTAATGAACCAAACCATTCATTCTGAACACTCTGACACCCTGCATTTTCACTTGTACAATATGGAAACCTGCCATGTTGAATAACAAACACTTCACACACCAGTTTGTCACCCAAAACACTTTGATAACAGAGACCATGTTCTGGAACTTTTAATACCTTTATTACATCCAGTGCACACAATAGGAACGTGGGTATTGCTTACCACATAACTTCAGCATAAACAGACTAGTTTCAATATAATTTCTCTTAATGATAGCTAAAAAGTTACCATAATTAAACCACCAAGTTATTTATCCAACAACCACCTATTGATGGCCCAGTTTACGCTAGCCCTAAGCTGAGCACCAGAAGATCTCGTCTCCACCCCCTGCCCCAGACACACATCAGTCAGCTCACCCCCGTCATTCCACCGTGGACCTCTGGGGCCTTCCAGAAGACAGGTTATCTGTAGATCCTCAGCAAGCAAGGAGTGGCTCAGACTTCATCTTGCACATAGCTGTACAAACTTATGTTTCCAATGTCTGCTGATCCAATGGCGTTTAATATGCCCATTTAAAAACAATACTGAATGCACAGTAGCTATCATATATTTTCCCAAGCAAAGAGGTACTGATTAGGAGGGGATTTAAACAAAATATTTATACATTTAAAAAAGTGCACATGAAAACACTGTAAATCTCTGCTGTGAAAGTTTTAAGAAAAGTGAAAGCTTTAAGAGACAAGAAAGCATTTTGGAAAAAGAGACTGTTACAGGAATCTTCAAAGAATTATTATTAGCACCTCTAAACCTGCATGTTAAGTACAGATATATTTCCCAGGTTTGCAAAGAACATAAAATAGTTATTTTATACAGAGAATCATTATGAACCC
Source organism: Murina feae (assembly GCA_004026665.1). Classification (NCBI taxonomy): domain Eukaryota; kingdom Metazoa; phylum Chordata; class Mammalia; order Chiroptera; family Vespertilionidae; genus Murina; species Murina feae. The sequence goes on along the minus strand of PVJC01005992.1, from coordinate 42,332 downwards.
TCACATTTACAGAGTATAAATACTGACAGGAACCAGATCTTTTCTCATTCAGCTAAGGCTTACCAAAATTTTCTCTCCGAGGACCTTTACCCCCAAGCAGAGCAGATGCCCCCACAACTGAAGAATTGGGCCTGGAACCCCAATGGGCTGCTACATTATGCTCAACAATTCTTTGAAGTCTCCTGTTTTATCTTTAAAATTTTGCATTCCATTCCATAATATCCATTTCGAATGTGATCTCCTAAATTATTGAACTGTTTCCTCAAATTTTTCTAGAAAATTAATGTTCAAGAAACATACATAGGTCATATTTTAAAAAGCTATATGAACAGTGATTCCTACATATACGTAATGTAACAAAAAAGTTTATTATGTGTGTTAGGCAGGAAAGTAAAGCAACACTGAGAAGTCTCCCCCTGGGAGTGGAAATAAGACATCAGTAAGAAACATAGTGGATCAGAGCAAAAGCAATTGATCAAACACAGGCAGATGGAGCCCAGGCCAGTTCAATGAGACAAGGCTGAAAGTACTGACATATCTACTGAAAGTGCCAATCAGAAGCTGATATGAAACAGCGAATGGCAGAGAACCTCTAGCATCATCCACAGGTAGAGGGAACGCTGTTCCATAAACACAGCATCAGCAGGGATGGCCCCACAGGGAGATGGATGCATGAGGCAACTTGCTTCCCTTGCTCAGAATCCATGCTCACCAAGTAACCGGCTGATCACAATCTGGCTTCCCAAGAAGATCTTGCCTAAAGAGAGAGAATGATTGGCAGTTAAATATCCCATTGTAAATTTAAATATTAACACTTTTAAACACATCAGTTACTGAGAGCTTTGTCCATGTGAGTTTGCTATGAGATAGTTGCACTCTCCAGGTGCTGACATACCAGGTCTATGAAGCTTTATAGATCTTGGATGCAGCACTAGTTTGCATAGAGCATCAGCCTGCGAACAGAAGGGTCCTGGGTTCGATGCCTAGTTGGAGGTGTGCAGGAGGCAGCTGATCAGTGATTCTCTCTCATCATTGATGTTTCTCTTCCTCCCCCCCTTCTTTTCTGAAATCAATAATAAAAATCTTGGATGCATCCAATTTATTAAGGTGATCCCACCTCATGACTGGCCAGTTGACTTTCGTCAGAAACATCCAGCTTTGCCACCATCAGATTTCTGTGCCCACGCTGTACCATACGGTAAGCCACTAATTACCCCACGTGGATATTGGGCATCTGAAGTGTGGCTAGTATGAACTGAGATGCACTGTAAGTGTAAAATACCACATTTCAAAGACTATAAAAAAAAATCTAAACATACAATTGCTTTTTATAATTACATACTGAAATAATTACATATATGTATATCATATTGGAATAAATGATATTTTTTCTTTTTTAGATGTGGCTACTAGTAAGTTGAAAATCACTTATGTGGCTCACATATTTCTAGTGGGTGTCACTCTACTGTGCCAATAATGACAATGGGATCTGCATCCCTTCTACGGAACTGGACTTGGGAAGATACAGAAGAGGCCCAGTGGTACCTTTCTTACGTTGACAGCAATCAAGTAGAATTAAGTGGCCATTTCTTATTACTATAAAAAGGCTCATCTAAGTAGTGCTGCAGTATTTGCAAGAGGCGCTGAGTCTTATGCAATTTCCAACTGTGGGAACAAAAGGTTGTGGGGGGGAGGGGGGCTGGTCAAGAGGTCTGGGCTCAAAAGCTGGCCTCTGAGCAGACATGATAACTGGGGCCTCAGCCTGCTCAGCAGTGAGGTGCAGATCACCCCAGAGGATTGTGCCTGCACCCAGCTCTGCATGAATACACATCTGATGTGCGAACGCTACAGCCAAGAAGCTACAGCTTTGAATTCCTAGAAATTTAGCATTATGATTTCCAAAGGATTGATTATAAGGTAAATATCAAAGATAAAATGTGAAAAGGTAGCTTTTTATTTATCAAAAATTAACAGCAACAGGCACATATGAAAATGAGTATGGCAAAGCCTTTTACAAATGGCTTCACACTCAAGCTTTCTCCCAAGAAAATGGCTGTTGCAACAAACTGTAAACATAATTGATAAACAGTCTTTTACAGTAATAAGGGAAATACAATTGAACTGAAAGAAAGCACTGTTTTTTTCTTAAAACTAGATTACAGTTGTGCTTACTATACATAAAACAATTTAAAACAAATTACAAAAGTGGAATGTTTTAAGTTTAAAATTAGTCCTTAGGTTTTTGTCCTAGAAAACATCTGTTCACATCAAAAGGCCCATCAAAGGGTCACGTTTCATCAAAAAGGGAAGAGGGGGGAGACAAGAAAACAATGCACTTTTTTCAAATCACAACAAGAAGTTTGGTCACTTGGCTTTGTGCATAGTTTAAGGCAACTGGAGCATCTGTTTCAGCTCCCTCCCCCCACAGGTGTGGCTGCTCACCATGTCACGTTCTAAAATAAATAAAAGCATCCGTGTCCAATCCTTTCCCACAAGGATAAACAGAACACATGCAGAGTCACACATGCACAACATGCACACAGACACACATCCGCCCATCCACACACAACATACCTCTCACTGCAGCGAAAGGGGCTTTAGTACCCTTGCTCTGAAGGACACACTTCCCCATCCCACTTTATTTCAGATTGGCAATACCCTGAGCTGATTATGGTGTTTTACACATTCCACCTTTTCTTGCATGTGCAGATCAAGTGTACAGGAGTGAAAACAACATGCAATGTCTTCACTGCGGAATCATAATACAGCTAGGACATTGGTGCTCTTCCCCTCCCACCCCAAATTAAAACTAAGCGTTAAAAAAAGTGCACTGCCAAGCAGCGCTGGAAGGGACGTGGCGCACACTGTGACAGCGCACACTGTGACAGAGCACAAATAAAACCAGAGCAAACGGAGGCCTGCCTGGTGGCATCCAAAGGAGAAGAAAGGCAAACCAGGGGGAAGGAGCTGCAGTTTAAAGTTTGATCTTTAAAATTCTTAGAGGTTCCTTAGCAATTATGCTCCAAGGCAAATGTAGAACCAGTATTTCAGAGTGGATTTGTAAACATCAAGTCTGGCCAGAGCAGCAGAGCTGGGCACTTCACATTTCAATTTTCAGAGAACTTAGTGGGAGGTACAGACACACAAGGCTGCAGGGACTGGTTACATTCCAAGAGGTTTCAGCTGAAAGATTCCGTTCAAGTTTCATGTTCGAGGGTAAATGCTTTGAGCAACACCTGACACTCCGCAGAACTTCCTTTGCGGCTCCTTTCGGAGTCACTCCTGCAGGCTTTGCCGATCAGGTTTCATACGAGGGCCACATCCATATTGCTGTTCAGGCCTCATAATTAAAAAGTGGGTTCAAGTGGCCGGCAGAGGAAATCCTGGCATCATCCACCCGGAAACCTGCAGCCGAGTCAGTTCCCTCACATCCATCCCCCAAGCCACCTTCTAACCTCCAGGGGTCAGCCTGTCCCTGGTTCTGGGTTATGACAACCAGTTTCCTGAGGTAATACTATGAGTTCAACTCCTCGAGTGTAGCTTCGCTGTCCTCACTGCTGGGCTGTTCGCTCTGCAGTCCCTTCCAACTGGCTTTGTTCAGCCCCACGTGCCCGAGCATTGTCTGGGACAGCCTGGTATTGGAGAACCTGGCCCATTCCGTGAATAAAGGCTCCACTAAGTATGTCATAAAACCTTAAGAAAAAAAGAGAAAAAGGTATCAACACATGTTCTGAAACTTTGTTTTTTTAAAATATACTCTTATTGACTTCAGAGAGGAAGGGAGGGAGAGTCAGGAACATCAATGATGAGAGAGAATCACTGATCAGCTGCCTCCTGCAGGCCCCACAATGGGGATGGAGCCCGCCAACCTGGGCATGTGCCCTGACTGGGAATCGAACTGCGACCTCCTGGTTCACAGTTTGATGCTCAATCACTGAGCTATGCTGGCTGGGCTGAAACCTTATCTTTAAAATCTTATCTTTAAAAGTGTTTACTCTCAAGTCCTATTCCAATGTTACCTAAATCTTATTTTTCAAAAGGTTTTTTTTGTGATTAAATTTGCAAGTCTTTTCTGAAGAATCTATTTCTCAAGCAAATTAAGGACAAATATATCAAATCTTTCTGATGACTCCTCTCAGCTGCATAACCGTGTCCTTTTATTGAAGCAAATACAGAGGCCATGGAGGCCATACTGGCTGAGGACGGGCGAAGCACCATGCAGGGACGTCCCCAGGAGGCAGCTGGAGGCCAAGAGGGGGCTACTCCAGCATTGTGGGGACAAGGCTGGAAGCATCCCTCTTTATACCCACAGGGATGGCAATCTTCACACCTAGTCAGGATTAAAATAAGCCATTTTATTTATTTTTATTTTTACTTTTTTAATCCTCACCTGAGGACATTTTCCCATTGATTTTTTTAGAGAGAGTGGAAGAGAGAGGGAAGGACAGAGAAAAACATAGATGTGAGAGAAACATCAATTGATTGCCTCCTGCATGCACCTCAACCAGGGCCCATTCTGGGGAGGAGCCTGAAACCAAGGATGTGTCCTTGACCGGAATCAAACCTGGAACCCTGCAGTCCCCAGGCCGATGCTCTATCCACTGAGCAAAACCGGTTAGGACTATAAGCCATTTTATTTAACTTAGAATTCACATTAGCCCAAATTTCTGACAAAAATTATGAGTCTAAAAAGAACAGAGGAGATTAAAACAATTATTAAAGTGGACATGAAAAGTGTACCAGGGTCCTGCTTTATACATAACTCCTATACTGATCTCTTTAATTCATGGTCAGAAAAGGAAAAGGAGTGATTTCAGGACTGTCTGCATCTTCAGTGTACTTATGTCTGATTTATGCTACAGAGGATCTTACACGGAAGCGGGGAGCGGAGGGGAAGCCTTCCAGAAAACGCCTCATCAATGAAGTAATAAATATTAGGAGAAACAGATAGCATCTTCCTAACATTTTTAAATATATATATATATTTTATTGACTTTTTACAGAGAGGAAGGGAGAAGGAATCCGCCACTGGGGATGTGCCCGCAACCAAGGTACATGCCCTTGACAGGAATCGAACCTGGGACCCTTCAGTCCACAGGCCGACGCTCTATTCACTGAGCCAAACAGGTCAGGGCTATCTTCCTAACTTTGATCTGTTAAGGACAGGGAAAGTGTACATCCAAATTCTGTCACTGCTTGTGTAAGCCAGCTTTTAAATTTTCTTCTCTAAAACCTTGTCTTAGCAGCAAAAGACCATATTGACCATAGAAAATACAGGTTCCCTAGTCAACAAATCTTACTAAAATTAATGCAGGCAGCACCCACTACTTTTAATTAGAAAAGTCATGTATGGTCTGATGGTTGACTTTTCTTAATGTACAAATGCAGGAATCTCAACTAGCAGCCGGGTCAGAAATAAAGCTTCCTTCCATTTCTTCTGTTTCCCCCTCCACAGCAGCCGAGAACCTACTGTGTGCCGGCACTGTCTTGGGTGGTTGGGGTAGAGCAGTGAATAAGGCCACAAGATCTGCCCTCGAGGTGCTGCGTTCTGGTGAGAAGGAGACAAACACACAAAGATGCCCCCACAGCACCGAACGGCAGCTTTGGGCGCTGTCCTCGCACCAGGGCCAGCCACCCAGCGCCTGTCTCTTCCAGGGCCACGCTCAGACACGAGCAGCTCGAGTTTTGTATCAAACGCAGAACCTCATGATCCCGGGTTTTCTGTGACTCCTTCCAAATGGTTGAGAGCTTGACGATCCTGCCTCTAATATCCAACACATTAACTATCACTTCTGGCTCTGTGTTAACCTAAAATGTATGTTAGGTCTTAAATAGCTGATAAAAACGAATAGGTTGGGGCCATGGACACAGCCACGCAGCACCTGTGCGGAAGGCAGCATCCGCTAGTTGCTCAGCCGCCTGTGAATCTGCTGACCTGCACTAGCCATGCGCTCGAGCATCCGCACAGACCCTACGGAGGCCTGGCCAACTGCCTTGTTCTCATCAGTACATGATGCTCTTGGTCAATGAAACTAGTATTCCCATCACAGAAGGAAATGCTATTAATGAACATGACTTCTATGTGCTGACTGTGCTGGCTCCCATAATCACTGCTGAGCATAGAATCTGTTCTAACAGTCACGTGACTTACTGAAGAATCTTCCTAAGCCCCTTTACCTGGGGTTTGACATCAGAAAGCCCAACCCCTGGTAACTGTATAAACGGGGCAAACAAACTATCTGAACAAGAGAATACCAGCATCCCTTGTCCTGTGATGGTTGTGAGTAGTCAGGAGATATGAACTATTACCATCACTTACCTATCCCTGCCCCTCTGATAATCCATTTCAGAACTTTCCAACACTGACAAGACCTACGGAGCAGTTTAAGGCATCTGGCTTCTTTTCCCTTTTAAATACTGCAGCTTTTACAAACCTCATTTGCAAGTTCTCCCATTAATCTTGGGGGTCCCTGTCTCTGGGGACCCATTCACCTGGCCTCCGTTCCCTCTGCCTGCATGCCACCTGTTCTTCCACATTTGAAGACAAATCTCCTTGAGAGGCAGAGCAGATCTACAACCTGTCTTACCCTCTGAAAACTTCAGCTTTCCTGGCTGAGTTGCATTCCCATCCCATTTCTACAGGCTTGTGCCACCCCCTTCCCACGACTCATCTCCACCATCCCTCCGCAGGCAAGTCAGGTACTGCCCACTGTCTTCCACACGGGACCCTCTGCCATTACACAGGAATTGCATTTCTGAATCTGAGCCTACAGCAGTCCTCTTTTCAGAGTCCTATGCCACAGTATTATGCTATCTTCTGACTTCCTAGAAACGTTATCTTTCTAAAATCTGTGAATACATTTCACTACGTTCAGTCTAATTCTCAAAGGCCCTACTGCACACCAGCGACCAAAGTCAGTCATTCCCCAGAACTTGCTGGGCCAGTGCCCACGCCTGTCTTTCCTGCCACCACTGCACAGTCCGTCACAGCAGCCTCCTCTGCTTCTTCCTCCAGCTACGGTCCCTTATGGCTCCCAATGCCTCACCCCGCTGCAGCGCTGGCTCAGGAGCACATCACAAAGGCAAGGAGGGCCCTGAGCCCGGGAGGGGATGCCGCCTGCCCGGAGGACAGGACGAGGAAAGGAGCTCATGAGGCTGAAGGTGCAGCGTGGACTCGGGGGCCACTGGAGGGTCCTAGGCTGCTCTGGGTAAATGAGGGCAAGTTGTTGGGGCGAAGACTAAAGGGACAAATCGAGGCCCGATCTTGAGAGGCCCGTGCGAGAGGTGGAGGAGGAACCGTGACCAAGCAGCTGTGATAACCAAGAGGAGGAAGCAGTGCCAGCTGCTCTCACATCACACTCAGCTCAGGGGTCACCTTTTCATACCCCAGAATTATGCAAAAAGCTTCCATGAGGCAAAAGCTATTTCCACTTTACAACACACAAAAAAGGAGCTGTTACATGTTCTGAAAAAATTATGTTTTACAACCTATAGTCAAATGAGAGTCATTATAAGAGCAAAATAAGAGTAAAATTTTAGATTATTTAGATGAGCATGACTGTAATATCCTATATTTCAAATGTGTATCTCTTTTTTTTGGGACAAAGTTACAATCAGTGCCACTTTTCTAACTGGCCCGTATCTACGAATAGTTACCAATCTGGATGTTGGCAATAGATTCAGTCTGACGATCACAAAATGGACTCACACCCAGCTGGTACTTCTTCTCTACGTCCCCTAGAAATCAACGAGAGACAGACCGTTAATGTGGAGCACACCTACCGCATGTCATTAAAGTCTACAGCTTACCTGTCAGTCCCTTAGAAAAAAGGCAACGTGTTCAATCCCCGAGAGGACAGCCTGTCAGGTGGTACTCTGCATCATTCACACACAGCAAAGCCTACCTCAAATGAAGGAGGAGGACTTTCACAGGTGTTTTACCCCAACACTGTAGTTCTGCCAGCATTTTTATTTAAATCCTAGATTTCTAAAAGGAAGGTGCATGAAATGAAGATCCTTGGTTCCTGGGTTTAAATCACAAACACGTCTTATGTGTTCACAGGGCCACACCCTCCAGACAGGACAGGCGGGGTAAGGTCAGCAAAATTTCCAACCTGATGGATGCCGATTCATGAATGCATGCACACACATCTGACGATGTGAAGAGAGCTGCTAATTTTCAAAACATGCTCAGTCTGTTCATTATTGGTTATATGTGCATCGACTGTAAATTGTCACTAAAAATATCAAGTATCTACCACTAGCCTCCTATAAATGTCCGAGTTGTTTTATTCATATGATGCTAAGAAAATGAGCTGAGTAGATTAATTAGCGTTCAATATTGTAACTTGCCTTGATGGAAGAATTCCTCTGTTACTTTTTCACTCCACTGCTTGCTTAATTCCCAGGTCCGACATGGGTTACAAATATCAGCACATTTCAAAGCCATCTAGCAAGCAAAACAGTAACGTCGTTTTAAGAAAAAAGTAAAATTCCAAATGTAATGAGTTTAAATCTACTCTAAATAACACCTTAAAAAAAGGAGAAAATACTGCAACAGAAAATTCATTTTTTATGTTACTTTTATGACCCTATCAGGTTTACCAACCATTTCTCCAGAAATGCTGCAAGACTGCAAACCTAACTGTACAGCCAAGCACACGGCCGGGAGTGACCAGAAAGTTACAAATGAGTCACCCAACTCCCTGTCCATTTTTTCCTTGAACTTTAATAAGTGAGAATTGATTAAAATAAAATGCTCTTGCAAACACTGTTTGTGTCAGGAATCACGAGTGCGAGCAATGCCAATCGATGGTGCTCTCCGGGGAGGGAGCTCTCCCTCCTGGAAGGAAACCCCACAGTTCTCTCTCAAGACTTAACCACCCTGACCAGGACACTAGAACACCTCACTGTTAGTCTAGTGGTCCCATGACTTACCCCAGAAACAGAATCTTTCCAAGCCCCATTCTACCTGTAAAACCAAACGCCTATGTCTGGCATCTTCCAGGCGCAAGTCCCCTCCGTCCAAATGGGCCCTAAACAATGACAGATACTCGTTTTGGCGACTGATGTCTGTGGCTAGTATCAAAGCACCTATCTGAGCCTCCATTTGTTTCCTGCAATTAGAAAAAGATAAAAAGAAAATACAAGACTTTCAATTAAATAGTTACTTATTATTTTTTTTCCTTAAACTTAATATTCAGAAAACTTTATAGAACCCTGATATATTCTAATTGCCACACAACTTTTAACCTATCACAAAAAATGAATTTTAAATAATGCATAAAAAACTACTAAAATCATCAAAACTAAAATCAAGAGTTCGTAGAAAATACTAATATGCAAACATCCTCAAAAGAGTGCCTTTTATTTTTCCAGCCAAGGTGGAATTATTTGCCTATAAAAAGCATAAGATTGGTATATTTTCTGTGAAAATTCTTTGCTGGGATATGCTGAGGGTAAACAACTCTGGGTTTCTTTCCCGGTGCCTGAGATCTGAAAAGCAGAAGGAAGTTTCAAAATGAGGGAAAAGAGTCCATTCAATACCTGACTCCTATAGACATTTTGACTAAAATGCCCAATTACATCCTGATGAAATCCCACCAAAAGGTTTGAGAAAGTTTAGATTCAATTATATGATAGCTCAACAGTTGAATACAGCCGTATATGTATACTCAAGAGCCAATCATCTAAATGACTACCCAAATTTTCTAGAAAGTAAAAGGTAACATGTTAATATAAATTAAAAAATATGTGATATTTTAGCCCTGGCAGGTGTGGATCAGTGGTCAGAGCACAGGCCGGAATACTGAAGAGTGCCAGGCTTGACTCCCCAGTCAAAGGCTCGTTGGGTGGCAGGTTCGATCCCTGGAGGCAACCAAACAGTGTGCCTTTCTCACATTGATGTCGGTCTGTCTGTCTCTCTCTCCCCCTTCCCTTCCACTGTCTAAAAATCAATGGGAAAAAATATCTTTCATGAGGATTAACAACAAAACAAATTTTAAAAAATGATATTAAAAAAAAAACTGTCTCAAATCAAATAACAGGAGAAATAAACTTAAAACAAAATTCCTGCCTTTTGCCTGGCTGGGTGGCTCAGCTGGTTGGTGCATCATCTTGTAAATCAAAAAGATGGGAAATATGCTGGAGCAAGCTATCAGTGTTTCACATAGATGTTTCTTTCTTTATCTATCTCTTCCTTTCTTTCTTTCACTTTCTTTCTCCTTCCTCCCTTCTTTCCTTCCTTCCTTCCTTCCTTCCTTCCTTCCTTCCTTCCTTCCTTCCTTCCTTCCTTCCTTCCTTCCTCTCTCTGTCTTTCTCTCTGTCTCTCTGTCTCTCTGTCTCTCTCTCTCTCTCTCTCTCTCTCTCTCTCTCTCTCTCTCTCTCTTGCCCCACACACTCCCCCCACCCCCGCCTCTCCTTTCCTTCCACTCTCTCTAAAATCAATAAACATATCCTTGGGTGAGGATTAAAATAAAATAAAATAAAAACCTGCCTTTTATTTCAATGGGCCATAGCAAACATTATCTAATCTAATAAAAGAGTAATATTGAAATTGATGGTTTCTACAGGATGCCTAAGCCATGCCCACCAGCCAATCAGAGCGGCTGTATGCAAATTAACCCAGCCAAGATGGAGGGTGGCAGTCACAGAGCTGGAGTAAACAGGCAGCTTCTATTGCAGCAGGAGTAAACTATCTGCTGCCTGCTTGGGCTTCTCTGTGCTCCAGCAACATACTTGCAACATTGTCTCAATTATAGAAGCCACAAGCTGAAGCAGACAGGAGGCTTCGTTACCTGCCTAGGCCTGGGCTTAAAGGAACAGTGTATCAATTATAGAAGATAAATAAACCCCAGAAACCTGCTTCCAGCCAGCCTTGCTGGGACATTGGGTCAATGGGAGCTGTGGGCAGCCTGAAAACAGCCCTCAGTCCATCACCCAGGCTGGCCACACCCCAAAGGGATGAGGGATGCCACTGGGGTGCTTGGCCGGCCTGCAAATAGCCATCAGCCCCTCACCCAGGCTGGCCAGGTACCCCAGTAGGGGCCCAAAACCTGAAGGGATTGTAGGCAGCCTGAAAATGCCCCTCAGCTCCTCACCCAGGCTGCCCAGGCACCCAAAACCTGAAGGGGCTGTGGGCAGCCTGAAAATGGCCACACCCAGGCCGACACCCAGGCTGGCCACACCCCAATGGGGTGAGGATCCACACTGGCGGACTTGGCCAGCCTGCAAACAGCCATCAGCCCCTCACCTAGGCTGGCCAGGCACGCCAGCAGGTGGACATCCCCAGAGGGGTCCCAGACTACGAGAGGGCACAGGCCAGGCTGAGGGACCTCCCGAGTGCACAAATTTTTGTGCACTGGGCCCCTAGTCTTTGTGTAATGATCAGAGCTGTCAATAGAGTAAAAGGCTCACAATATTAAAATACAGAAAAAAAAACCCACAACAACATCCAAAGAACACTGTTGTGTAGAGTTCCTTAGTTTCAGTTTTTACTTTTATTAAATCTGAGAATTTAACAGGGGGTTCATTACCAAATGCAAAACATGATTAAAAGGCATAACAAAGCACACATTTTAATCTATCTTGGTCAAGGAAAAGATACTTTCTATATACAAAAACTGTATGGTTTAAGCAAGTGTTATACTTGTACTCAGCAAGAAACAATTTTACTTACCAGAAGTATTGTCATAACTCCAAATGGTATCCATGAATAAAGAGTTTAAAAAAATAAAAAATAAAGTCCAGCTTTTTTCTTATGGTCATTACACAACACACACAAGTTTTTAAATCATGAAAGGGAAAAAGGAAAGAACTGTGATAATAACTTAAATTTTAATACCCAAACATAGCTTCATGCCTCACCTTCTTGTTAGAATTACTTGGTTTACATAACCACTGACATCGTTTTTCTAAGGCATCTTCTCTGTGAGGCAGTCACTATTAAACCTTTGCTTATGGACAATAACACCAGAGTTTGTTAGCAACCCCCGTCATGTTGGGCTCATTCACATTAATGCTCTTTATTAGGTTTTCAAATGGCCTGCTTAACATTAAATGATCTATTCTAAAAAATTAGTATTTTCTGTTCTTTCCAGTCATTATTTTATCCTACAGCTCCAGAAGTGACGTATAGCTGCAGGATTTTTACTTCCTATCAGTTTGAAGCTTTATTTTTAATAAATTTATTTATTATACAGAAGAATGTTTACTTTCTATTTATTTCTAAAACTTAAGGTTTTGTTTAAATTAGCACAAAATGGAAATATGTTATACTATTTATATAAATAAGCAGTAAACTGTGACTGAGCCATTGTGTGTTTGGAGTGAGTTTTATATAGTACTCAAATCCACATGGATGATCTTTCATAAAAATTCATTAAAAATATCCTATTAACTGGACTGTAGAACAGGTTTAAATTACTAAAAATTTTATATAAATTTGTAAAATAAAATAATTTATCCATTAAATTTAACACCCCCCCCCCAAAAAAAACCCCTGAAAATTATGGAATACTTGAACATAATAATGTAACTTTAAACCTTATAAAATTGTTTTGCCAGGTTAATTTTCATAGTTCACAGCAAATTAAATTTGTCTGAATCCAGCCTACCTGCTCTCTAAAGGCATATGTGAGAATAAACCGGATTCTCTCAATAACCCCACGGCAGATCTCCAGTGGTGGTTTTCCAGGACTGAGGTATTCTATAGAAAAAAAAAAAAAAAAGCATATCTGAGTTACTTAATGGTAATATATCTTTCTGAACATAAAGAATTATTTGGGAGTAATATTAACCTGGTTAAAATCCTAACATTTGTTAACCACTTTCACTTCCTGAAAACATAAAACATTTTCAGGAATGCAGGAATATTGAATGCTGATGATAAAATTGCACTAACCTTGTATAAAGTTGCCAAGTAATGGTTAGTTTTAATAAGAAAAGGTTGATTAACACCTGGATGATCCAGATCATGCGTGGCAGCTGCAATTAAGCTCAGCAAGACATCCCAAGGAGTTACGGAGTTGGCAAGCTAAAGTTGACAAAAGAAGATTAATTATAGTCATATTTGAAATCAACTCTGTCCCACTGGAATGGGTTTAAATTAGCCCCAAATGTCAGTGTTGTCAGTGTCCTTCCATCCTGGTTTTCAGACTGTTCACTAAATATTTTTTATTATAAGAACAGTTAACATGAGATCTACCCTCTTAACAGATTTTTATCAACAAACTAGAGACCCCATGCACCACATCTGTGCACCAGTAGGCCTTCCTCCCCCAGTACCAGCTTCCCTCTGGCACTCGGGTCCCGGGCTTCTCTCACAGTCCCGGCTTCATCTGGAAGTTTGTCCGGAAGGACGTCCCATCTAATTAGCATATTATGCTTTTATTATTATAGATAGAAGACTGTTTGTGGGGAAGCGCAAGACTTGGTTGGAATGTCTGTAAGGATTCTCCAAAAGGTCGGAGGCCTCTGAGGGGACCCTGATTTTTCCCAAAAAGTTCGATCCCCTGAGGTGTTTTGCTGGAATCTCTATGTTTAGTCTTTAAAGACCCGACCTTGTAGAAGCATATACTTACCCTGCTGATTGTATCTAGAGGTTCAAGCTGTTATGACAATAAAAGCCGAAGGAGGCAGGTAAACAGGGCTACCTGGCGGCAATAGCCAAATAGTACCTTAGCCCTCTCTTTCACAGAAACGTGTGTTAGAGTAATCATTCATCTGTTGTTCAGGGCCTGCCAGTCAGCCCTGGCAAAGTGGTGCCCCATGTGAGGCTGACCAGCATTGTTTATCGGATCTCAATTAAGAATCTAAAAAGTGAGGTTATTTCTGAGGCTCCCACTGTCTAAGGAGGCTACTGGGTCATCAGAGAGCAGAGTCCTCGTCCAGCCTGAACTCAAGCCTCTCCCAGCGGATGGCACACTTAGAAGAGTGAACACAATGTGCACACATGAGAAAAGGCAATTCTGTAAGCTAAAAATTACATAGCTGCTCCTAATCATCATCATTAACCTTACTCGATACAATGAAATCATCACAGAAAAAAGCTTGTTTCCTGACTGAAAGTTCAGTGATAAAAAACAACCACCTTGCTACATGTATCGCCTGCTTTTCGTGAATCCCTTCTCATTATGGGGCCACTGCTCCTCATGTCAGGCCCACCTCCCCTGACCACCCCATCAGCCTCTTCTCTGCCTACAGCCCCTCCCCGGCAGCACTGCACATGCCCGGCCATGAAAGACACAGCAGGACATGCTTGTGCTTCGGTAACATTAGGTCCATGCTCTCCAAACGTGTATGACCCTGTGCCCAGGCAGTGCAACAACATGATCATACACCACCAGTATCGGTACACTGACTTATAGATATGACACTGAACATATATTGCATGTGACTTATATTACACATGATAAAGGTGAAAATGGAAAAATTTTAATTGAGATAAATTTTGATTCCAATTTTAGTATTTTCTTTCTATGCCAGAATGAATCCTTTTCCACCCCTTGTGTCAAGTTCATCTCAGTCTGAAAAAGAACTAAAACTCAACATCTAAGGGCTTGAATCCCTCCCCTGGAAAACTGTAAACTGTATATATTGCTTATAATTGATATGTGGAGAAGTTCAAAGAATGGGGAGTTGTTGAAGAAAATTATTTCCTCTCCAGGATTTATGACAGCATTTAAAAAATATAGATTTTTAAAGCATGGCTCACTCATCAAGAGGAACAAAGCACTCTCTCCAAGCACCCTGCACACAGAGCACCCTCCCCTCCCACGTGTGGTCATGGCTGTGGATAGCTTATCTAAACTAATAAAAGGGAAATAGTAAAATTAACCGTTTCTCCGAGACAGGGTAAGCCACGCCCACCAGCCAATCAGAGCGGCTGTATGCAAATTAGCCCAGCCAAGATGGCGGTGGTGGACACCCGGAGGCTTGCCTCCAGGTGTCCGCCTCCGCCATCTGTTGCCTTCCTGCAGGCCACACGGGTGGGGGGGCCGGAGGAGCGACTGCCCGTAGCCCCACACCTCCAGGCAGAAAGCAGCCTGGAAGTAGGTCCGTGATCACGGGGGCACCGGCACACGCGCCTCCGTGAGTGCCCGAGCCTCCGCGATCGATTTCAGGCGGCAGGGCAACCCAGGCCCCCAGGCTGCCCTGCAGCTGAAGGTAGATCCGTGATCGCGGGGGCTCGGGCACAGAGGCGATTGATTTCAGGCGGCAGGGCAGCCGGGGCCTGGGGGAGCAAGCCAGCCCAGGCCCCAAGGCTGCAGCCTGGAAGTAGATCTGTGATGGGGTGGGGGCACGGGCACTCAGGAAGGGATAGCCTCCCTGAGTGCCCGTGCCCCCCCTCCCATGGATTCCAGGCGACTGGGCAGCCTGGGGGGTGGGGGGGAGGTGGAGGATCTGAGCCAGCTCCGCCCTTGAGGCTGAGGCCTGGAAATCGGTGCGGGGCACACAGCACATAGGGAGGTGTGCCCTCCATGTGTGCTGTGTGCCCCAATGGGTTCCAGGGTCCCAAACTGTGAGAGAGCACAGGCAGGGATTAAGTACCCCCCCAACCCCTGCCGAGTGCATAAATTTTTGTGCACCGGGCCTCTAGTCTACTCTATAAAAGCAAAATAGTAAAATTGACCGTTTCTTCGGGACGCCCAACAGCCAATCAGAGCAATGGTATGCAAATTAGCCCAGCCAAGATGGCGGAAACTCACCCAAACACTGGGTCCAATGGAGCGATGGCGCTGGCGAATGCACAGGGGGAGGCCTGGCCTCCGCCTGTGCGTTTGCCGGTGGTGGGTTCCGGGCAGTGGAGGCTGGCTGCAGGGCGGGCGGAAACCAGCCCCCCAGCTCTGCAGCCGGGGCTGGGAATGGAGTGATCGCGCAGGCGAATGCACAGGGGGAGGCCTGGCCTCCGCCTGCGCGTTTGCTGGTGGTCGGTTCTGGGCAGTGGCAGCTGGCTGCATGGCGGGGCGGAAGCCAGGCTCCCGGCCCTGCAGCCGGGCTTGGGAATGGAGCTATCGCGGGCCCATGCGACTTGGAGGCTCATCGGCAGCTGCTTGCCCACCTGGATCCAACCTTGTGGCCTGCTCTGGGTGTGCGGGAGCTTCTGTGGCCCATGGCAGAGCCTACTATGCAGGTTGGCCACAGATGTTCCCTTTGTTGTATGTGTTTTTCCCATTGACCCCTTCCACCTCATATCCAACCCCCCCAGGCCTTTCCCCATCTATGTCTGTGTCCATAGGTTATCTCTTAACATTTCTGTTTCCTTTCCAATCTCTAAATTTTATTTTCTAAGTTGTGTACTATGATAGTCTTATCTAATTTTCTCTTAGCACAATCTTTTTTTCCCTTTGTAGTACCATTATTCCAAAACACCCAGCTAGCAAAACCATACCATTGATTACTGGGTAATGCTATCATTTAATTTCTTTCTTTTAATGCTCGGGTTACTGAAAGCTACTGAGAATGGTCAGAATGCAGTTCAGGCAATCCAACTTTCAGTGGTGGGGCCCACCAGGTATGTGCGATGGTGGGCCACCCAGCTGGAAACGTGCATGCCTGTACTCACCAGCCATCCTACCCCCCAGTGCACGAACCCTGAGGGGGCTGTGGCCAGCCTGAAAACAGCCCTCAGCCCCTCACCCAGGCTGGCCATGCATGCCAGCAGGTGGACATCCCCCCCGAGGGGTCCCAGACTGTGAGAGAGCACAGGCCAGGATGAGGGACCCCCTCCTCCCCTTGACGAGTGCACAAATTTTTGTGCACCGGGCCCCTAGTCAACAAATAATTAAGCAATATGCAAATGTTATACTCTTATGGTAACTGCAACAGAGGGAAGTGGCAGCAGAATAGATATGTACTACCCTGGGAGAATCCGGTAATCCAGAATTAAACTAAAAGAAAATTCACATATGATTACACTTGATATCAATCTCAGGTAGATTAAAGAGTGAAACATTAACACGAGAAACATGAAAAGAAAAACACCATCTTTAAAATTTCTGTTTGATTTCTCTCCTATATGTCAGACTCTTATCCGCCTGTCTATCAGGCACCCATGTGGATATCGCACAAATACATTTGTCTCCAGATTGAAACCCAAAGTTCCCATCTCTACCCGCCCCGCCCCCAAACACGCTCCTTCTCCTGCCTTCTTTCTCACAAGCCTCCAGCTCTGCCTCCTGCCCTCACAGTCTCAGAGTCTCCCTCGCGGCTTCCCAAACGCACTGGCCACCAGATAGATCCTTCTAATTCTAAGCGACCCTCCCACCCCGCCCCGTCCCCTCGAGGAGCACTGAAGCAGCTCCTGCGTGACCAGGCGTCCTCTAGTCCGGTGCATGTTCACACAGCAGCCAGCTCCCTACTGCCCTCAGGGAACACGGTGTCAATGAGGGGGTCGTACAGCCCTGCAGCTGCTCCCTCAGCAGCCCCCCAATTCTCCAGTAGCTGCACTTCCAGATACAGCCGTTTCTGGAAACTTGATCCCACTGGATCTCGTTCTTGTGAAGGAAACTTCGGATTCTGAGTCAAGTCACTAACTTCGGGAAAAGCATTTGAAACAAGGAAAGAGACACCCTTAGGATTTTCACCTGCTGTCCCGTCAGCGTCTCACCTTGGGTTCTCGTAGGTAACAGTGCATGGCCTGAGTGACGTCCGCAGCGTGGACGGCGTTGTGGTACGGGTTCTGACTGTGGTAATCTTCTTGAATCATAACTGCAATGAAGGAAAAGCCACACCCCCCCATAATTGTAAATGGGCGGCATGGACAAGTAAAAAACTGTGATAATCACACGTTCCCCACTGACACTTCCCATGTGGCTATCAGTTAACTGTTCAGGTTCAGAGAGAGATGATAATCACTTATACTCACATGGATACCTAAGGAATCAATACCATTGTGACTCATAACTTGTTAGAAACTTTTAAAAAATGTATGTTCTACTGATTTTTAGAGAGAGAAGGAGAGAGAGAGAAACATCAATGATGAGAGACAATCATCCATCAACTGGCTGCCTCCTCACACCGCCTACTGGGAATCAAGCCTGCAACCCAGTCATGGGCCCTGACCTGGAATCAAACTGGTGACCTCTTGGTTATGGGCTGATGCTCAACCACTGAGCCACACTGGCCAAGCTTGTTTGAAACATAACTGAGAAAGTATTCATGTCAAAATTATAAAATACTTTCTCTTTTAAAATGTGAATGCGAGACCAAAAGAATCTCTCAGTCTAGTAAAAACAGTACCATTCAACAAATATTGCGCCAGATACTGTTCTAAGTGGTACTAGAAATCATCAGTGAACAAAAATCTTTACGACACTGAAACAGTGTAAATACTGGGGTCTCTGAAAGTGAGCCTGAGGGCACTTCATCACGCGGTGCGTTCTGGATCTGGAATTTGTTTTCCGGTTTATAGGGATGGACCTGCTGCTAATCCTTTCTTTCTCCCTCTGTGTCTGTTATGCTATCACAAAAAGGTGGACCAGGATTAGCGGGAGAGCTATCCGTGGTGCCAGCAAACCTGTATGGAGTGGGGGCCAACAGCAAGACATGCTAAAACCTAGAGGTCTCTAGATTAGAATAAAGGTTAATTTCTCTTTTGTTCTTAATGTGAATCTATTAATGGTGCCAAAGTCCTCTGCATTCTTTCAACTTAATAGGAGATCACGCAGAGCTGCACCAGGTCAGCCCTGGTTCCTGGACTGCCAGCTGCAGGCACACAGAAAGCAGAAGGACCGGAAGCAGCATGAGACCCAGGAGCTCAATAATGCATGTTGTTTAAGCCACTAATTTTGGAGTGGTTTGTTTTAGAGCAATAGTTACTTAATACCACATTTTTAAAAGTTCTTATATACATCTTATTACTACTGCTAAATGAATTAGAATCACTTACCTAAAAATCTACGAAGTTTCACCATATCTAAATGGAAGTACTCAATTAATCCATGAAGACTAAATAAATGACAGGTTAAACTTACTAGACTATTTCCTAAAAAAAAAGAAAAGAAAAAGACAGAGAAAGGAAATATTAGTAGCTAACATAATTGCATATAGGTTTTGAATACACAACATGAAGTACTAATTCCTTTTTGTCTGTCTAAAATTTACAACTTCTTAGACCAGTTATGAATTTCAAATATCACATCTTTTTTTCCATTCTAAGAAAAGACTTTTTTGTTGTTTCATTTTGCACAACCAGGTAAGCTGGAAGATAAACTTTTAATAGACTGATTAAAAAAATACACCAAAGTAATTAGAATCAATAGAAACTTTGAAAATTGTCCCGCACTAAGTTTAAGTCAACTCCCCAAAGCACCTAATCATGGCTGCACTTACCCACTTCTTGCACGTCCCAGAGCAAGCAGCCTTGGCTGCATCTGGTTAGGTGCAGGCTGTGTTTATTCTAACAAAACTGGACAGAATTCTATACCTGTACATTCATAGATAATACTATATCTAGCAATCTTATGTTTTTCTAGTGAAATGGTCCTTTCACTTTTCAAAATGCCTATTTTCAAGCTTTCTCTACTTTTCTCACACTATTGACATAACCACATCCCATTCACCCCTCATCCTCAACAGCCTCATATTTCACAGAAAAAAATACAAGCCCTCAAATTTTCCTTTCTTTCAAAAGCCAGTAATACCCCTACCTCTCCACAGCTTCTCAGGAACCTTCCTTGGTCCATCACATACATCTATCATGTTCCCCCACCCCAACCTCAGTTCCACTGAATCAAAACATCCCTCCCTCCTCCCCTTTCTCATATTGCTCAGTATGATGGGCACTCAGACATGCTCATGTTTCTCTTATCTTTGAAACAATAAAGAATCCCTGGCTCTCTTGGCCCCTCCAGTTGTCACCTGCTCTGCCCCTCCACAGGGAGTTTTCTGGGAGTGTTGTCACATGCAACAGGGTTATCTTCATCTTAAACTCACTCCTTTGTCTCTGACAACTAGAGCCACACCACGTGTAGAGATTAAATTTGGAAAAACTACCATTTTTATAATGTTTAGTTTTTCCTTCCAAGATTCCACTCTCTCTCCATTTCTTATACCTTCCATTATATTTCTCAATGTTTTGAAGATTTCCTCTATAGGACTGATATGCTGTATTAAAAATTAAATAGACTATGGGTTTTAAAAGGAGTATAAGCTCATAATTACTGCTGACATTTGGACAACAAGAACATAGACATAATTCTAGTATTCTCTGAAAAAATTGATGATTCTTACAAAAAATGAATAAAAGACATAACTAACCCCACATTGAAAATTTTAGTAATATTTATGAAGGATTATAAAGAACTACTGAGCTAAATTTATTATCTAAAACTGCTTAAACAATTGTCAACAGAAGCTCATGGCTGAGGAAAAAAGTTAATTAATTGGAAGAATATCTGCATGGGCACCATTGTAAATGTGGCAGCCCAAAAGAGATTCTTTTTCAAAACTACCTGGCATATCACCTTCAAAAGGGGGGAAAAACACTTCAAATCTTTTATTTTTATGAAATTAAAAGTTAAAATGCATTCAAATCCTAACAACACTCTACTGGTACAAACATGACCCTCTGTGGTTTGCAAGTATCTGAGAAAAAGTGAGCTATATTTCTGCTACTGCTGTTGTAATAACCAACTTTTTTGTGTGTATATTCATAGATATTTTAGAATGTATAGTTAAACAAACTATCCAATTAAAAAATGGTCAGAGGATCTGAACATTTTTCCATCTGATATACAGATGGTCAACAGACACATGAAAAGACACTTGACATCACTCATCAACTAAATGCAAATCAAAACAACAATGTCACCTTACACCAGTAAAAAGCCTATCTAATAAAGAGGAAATATGCTAACTGACCCTCACGGTGTCGCAAAGATGGCAGCACCAACAGCCAATAAGGAGGGGATATGCTAATTGACTGCCACATCCTCAAGGATGGAGGCACCCACATCTACAAGATGGAGGCACCCAGTCCCCTCAGACTTGCTGGGGTGGCAGGCACATGGCAAGGTAGTCTTGGCCGCTCTGTGCACCTGCTTCCGAAGTGCCCCAGTCCTCTCAGCCCCCCAGCTGCCCAGGGCCAGACTGGGGTGCAGGTAAGCCTCAGATGGCAGCTGCCCAGCTGCCCAGGGCTGTCCAAGGCACAGGTAACCAGGGCTGCCCGAAGCATGCACTGCCAACAGTGGTAGCACCAGAAGTGTGGTGGGGCAACGCCTTTCCCTGATCACTGGGTTGCCTCCCACCCCTGAGGGCTCCTGGACTGTGAAAGGGTACAGCCTGGGCTGATGGACCCGCCCTCTCCAGTGCATGAATTTTCATGCACCAGGCCTCTAGTGGGGATTATAAAAAAGGCAAGAAATAAGTGTTGATGAGTATGTGGAAAAAGGTGAACCCTTGGGCAGTTTGCAAGAATGTAAATTGGTGCAGACACCATGAAAAACTGTACAGAGGTGTCCCCAAAAAATTAAAAATAGAACTACCATGATCCAGCAATCCCACTTCTGGTTATTTATATAAAGAAATGCAAAATACTAAATTCAAAAAGATACAGGCACCTCAATGTTCACTGTGGCATTATTTGCAATAGCAAATACTTAGGAAGCAATGCAAATATCTACAGCTAGAAGAATGGATAAAGAAAATGTGATATATGTATGTATAGCATTTTACTGAATATAAAATAAGGAATGTTATTTAGCCATAAAAAATGAAGGACATCTTGATTTAATGTTGACAACCATTGTGACAGGTGTGAGGTGGTATTTCATTGTGGTTTTAATTTGCATTTCTCTGATGATTACTGACATTGCGTATTTTTCATCATATTGGCCATCTGTCCTCTTTGGAGAAGTGTCTATTCAGGTACTTTGCCCATTTTTGAAAATTAGATATGTTTTTTTTTTTGGTGATGAGTTTTAAAAGTTCTTAATAAATTTTGGACATTAAGCCCTTTTCAGGTGTATCATTGGCGAATATATTCTCCCATTCAGTGGATTGTCTTTTCATTTTGTTGATGATTTCCTTTGCTGTGCAAAAACTTTTTCATTTGATGCAGTCCCTTTTATTTTTCTTTTGTTTCCCTTGTCCAAGGAGATAGAAAAAGATATTGCTAAGAGAGATGTCCGAGATTTTACTGCCCATGTTTTCTCCTAGAATTTCTTTTTGGTTTAGAGTCTAACATTTAAGTCTTTAATCCCTTTATTCTCATGCATGGTATAAGAAGGCGGTGTGGTTTCATTTTTTTTTATGCACATTATCTAATTTTCTCAAATGAATAGATTTTCTTTACCCCACTGTATGTACTTGCTTCCTTTATCAAATATTAATTGACCATAAAGGTGTGGGTTTATTTCTGGGTCTCTATTCTGTTCCATTGATCTATATGCCAACAACAACAAGTGTTGAAGAGGATGTGGAGAAAAGGGAACCCTCCTGCACTGTTGGTGGGAATACAGACTCTGTAGCCACTATGGAAAACAGTATATAGAGAAAAAAAAATTAAAAATGGTACTGCCTTATCACCCAGCAATTTTACTTTCTGACAACATAACTGAAGAAACCCCAAATATGGATTCAAAATGATACATGTACCCTTATACTCACTGCCATGTATTTACAACAGCCAAGATTTGCAAGCAGCCCTACTACCCATCAGTAGATGAGTAGATAAAAGAGCTGTGGTACATTAATACAATGAAATACTATTTGGTTGTTCAAAAAAAGGAAATCTTACCTTTTGCGATAGCATGGATGGACCTGGAGAGTATTATGCTAAGTGAAATAAGCCAGTCAAAGACAAGCACCATATGATTTCATTCATATGTGGAATCTAATGAACAAAATAAACTAGCAAACAAAATAGAAACAGACTCACAGATACAGAGGACAGACAGCTAGCTGTCAGAGGGGAGAGGGGTTGGGTGAAAACGGTGAAGGAATTAAGCAAAAACAAAACAATATACCCCCCAAACAACCTCACAGACACAGATAACATTGTATTGGTGATTACCAGAGGGCAAGGTGGGTAGAGAGAAGTAGAAGAGGATAAAGGGGGGATAAATGTGATGGAAGGAGACTTGACTTAACACCCAATAAAATACACAGATGCTGTATTATAAAATTGTACACCTGAAACCTATAATTTTATTAATCAATGCCCCCCAATAAATTCAATCAATCAATCTATATAAAAGCCTCATATGCTAATTATCCCGCCAACTGACCAGTCACTATGACACAGATTGACCACCAGGGGGCAGACACTGACTGGTAGGTTAGCTTGCTGCTGGGGACTGGGTGAGATGGGCCGGACACATCCTGGAGCCCTCCCGCAGCCCTCCCTGGTCCTGATTGTGCACTGGTGGGGTCCCTTGGCCTGGCTTGTGCCCTCTCACAATCCGGGACCCCTCGGGGGATGTCAGAGAGCCAATGTCGACCTGATCCCCACAGGCCAGGCCGAGGGACCCCACAGGTGCATGATCTGTACACTGGGTCTCAAGTCAATAAATAAAATCTTGCCATCTGCAACATGGATGTACTTTGAGAGCATGCTAAGTGAAATAAGTCAGAGAAAGACAAATGCAGTATAATCCCACTTATATGTGGAATCTAAAAACAAAACCAAAAGCTGAGTGCACAGACAGAGCAGATTGTACATGTCAGAGGCAGGGGTGGGGTTGGACAAAATGGGTGAAAGGGTCAAAAGGTAAAATTTTCCAGTTGTAAAATAAAATATAAATAAGTCTTGGGATGTAATACACAGCGTGGTGACTATAGTTAATGACACTGTTCTGCACACTTGAAAGTTGCTAAGAGAATAGATCTTAAAAGTTCCTGTCACAAGAAAAAAAAATTGTAACAAGTGGTGACAGATGTTAACTAGACTTACTGTGGTGATTATTTTGATATCTAATATAATAAAATCTAACCTAATAAAAGAGTAATATGCAAATTAACCATCACCCCAAGACACCTAAGCCACGCCCACCAGCCAATCAGAGCAGGTGTATGCAAATTAACCCAGCCAAGATGTCAGTTGGCAGCCACAGAGCTAGAGCAAACAGGAGGCTTCTGTTGCACCAGCGATGGAGTTGCAACTGCCTACCTAGGCTGGCCGGGCGTCTGCTCAAGGCAACATGTTTCAATTATAGAAGCCATGGATCTGAAGCAAACAGGCTTCTTGTCTGACTAGGCCTCCGCTCAAGGCAACAAAGTTTCAATTATAGAAGATAAATAAACCCCAGAAACCTGATTCCAGCCAGCCTCGCTGGGACATTGGATCAATGGGAGCTGTGGGCAGCCTGAAAACAGCCCTCAACCCCTCACCCAGGCTGGCCAGGCACCACAGTAGGGACCCGAACCCTGAAGGGACTATGGGCAGCCTGAAAATGGCCCTCAGCCCCTCACCCAGGCTGGCCAGGCATGCCAGCAGGTGGACATCCCCTGAGGGGTCCCAGACTGTGAGAGGGCACAGGCCGGGCTGAGGGACCCCCACTCTGAGTGCACAAATTTTTGTGCATCGGGCCCCTAGAGTGTTGTGTGTATATACATACATACACACACACACACACACACACACACACTCTTATATATATAATTACACTGTATACCTAAAGCTAACCAGTTATATGTCAATTATAACCTTAATATAAAAAATATATATACATTCTGTATATTTAGGTTTTGATAGGGTTCTCCCAAAATCGTTTTCCAAACCTAATGCAACAAATGACCAATTTCTAGGGTCTAGAGTAAGTTTCAGGAAAGCTGCAATCTAATGGTAAAATACCCTCACCTGCAATCCAGACACACTGCAGAGAACAACACATGTAACGTCTTGCACCAAGAACTTTCCAGGAATCTAACAAGAACCAGTCAGATCAGACCATGACACCCACATCAGAGCATGCCACCCACATTGAATGGAAAAGCCGCATGTAGCATTCCCCACCCCCCCATTTTCAGTTTATAAAACACTAGTGGACTATTTTAATACCAGTGGATAAGAACACAAGTCAATGAAACATTCCAAAATAAGCGGTGCTTAGATGATGTGTTAAACAAGAAACAGGCACAGAAGGACTTACATGAAAATGGAAATAAACATGAAGTTAGGAAAAAAATTGTACTGATAAAAAAGCTACCTCATAAAAATACATCAAAGGACAGAACTGCCAATGGTACAGTGGCCCTAACAGCTTGTAGAATGTGGCGCAGATGGGAGCCAACAGGGTTGGGCTACCTCCAGGACACAGGCCTGGTGACCAGGGTCCTCACGCGCCAGGTAGCCTTCAGGGGTGACAGGCATATCTTGTCGTCTCGTATCACCTCACACTCATTCCCATGGAAGGAACATCAGATGTACCCTACCAGCAATAACTACTTTCCTCCTTGCTGTGGACAGGCCGGGGACCATGTGTCTTGGCGAATCACTGAGTTTGCTTTCTCACTGCCTTCCTTAGAATAGCATTTGGAAATCACCAAAGTAAGAAATTCAGTAAGCATGGATCAAATGCAAGAAGGGAAAACTATACACTTGGAAACCATGTACATATATCATCCAGAATTCATGTCAGAATGAGCAGTTTTGAAAGGAAAGCAGGGTTAATTAAGTAATGCAAGTAAAGGAATTTCCTCTGATTTGTTTCCCAAGTATCTCTCTTCACATATAGAATTCCTGTAACATCTGGGTAGCTGTAGTTAATGGAATGAATACACACACACACACACACACACACAGACTCACAGACACACGCACACATGCGTGCACACACACACATCACCATCTGTAAAATCACAGGTGGGTAGTTAACCATGGGTGGCTTCTACTAAACCCTAATAATCAACTCTAGAAAGAAACCATTCAGTCCTCTTCTCCACAAAAGGACTGAGGAGATTACAATGCCAATGGTTAATGTGGCCCTGTGGGCTTTTACTTCTGCCATCCTACACTTGTTCATCACCAAGCCCCCTGGCTAGCACTGTGAAAAATACAATTTAGAGACATTTCAATGGGTGAGAAATGTCCAGTAGATTAATTATAGGCCTCTGAACTGTAAGACACACAGAGTTTTATAAGGCTAAACCGTGAAGGTCTTAAGTGTGCACTGTTTTTCCATATTATCCTGCGATAAGTAAGACTCATGCTAAAGTTGGGAAAGGGGCGTTCTCCGGACCTAAAAGCTGACCACCTGTCACCTCACTATCTGTGTTTTCACAGAGGCTGGAAGGGAGGGCTGCTGTGCAAAGGATGTGAGTCTTTCCTGTGTGGACAGCCCAGCGCGGGGCCAGGGAGAGGAACACCACACTTAGTCATCCAAGGGCCAGGGAGAGGTGGGAGAGAAACAGAAGAGGCAAAACAAAAGGGCAGTGAGAGAGGCTTTGCAGATGAGGCAAACTTCACTATTTACAATTTTGCCTATTTCCTATCATTAATCACTAGACAAACAGTGACTGCAAAGGTCTTTTCACTCAGAGGGAACGATGCAGCGTCCTAAAAAGCTAGACCACTGCCCCTCAAGATGAAAAAACCTGCAGCTCTTCCCCAGCCCGCCAGGAGGGGAGCAGAGCACCCCAAGAGCCACAGAGCTGGAGGGAAGGATGTCTCTCAGCAGGTCAGTATCTACCCACATCTGCACTATCCAAGCGGGAACACAGGTCAAAAGGTGTCATTGTACATGGGGGTTATCAGCAATAGCAGCCTTAAGGAGGGATGGTGACTGATTTTTTGATTACTGCTGAGAGTAATAATAAAAAACTCAATGTACAAGATTGGCCCTAGGCGGCTTATCAATCAGTCATACAGAAGAGACAAAATGACCCACCCCCCACCCCCCGCGCCGCCCCAGCAGAGGCTCCTAAGTCAGAGGAAGCAACAACCTGCCAGGGACTGTACCAGCAATGCAGCAGCCAGAGAACACATTGATTCGAGTAAGTCAAATTCTTCACTTACCATTTGTTAGTCTATCAAATAGAAAGATATCAAAATTCCAATTTCCAACTTTTCCCAGCATACACTGAAATGAAAACCAAACATTCCTACTGTAATTTAATTTCAATAACACTATCTTTAGTAGATGGTTCATAGAAAAGTTAATGAAAATGGAAAGTGAATGATTTACTCTAAGAAATGCTACATATATATTATCCTTTTAATCATTATCTTTCCAACTGCCTCAAAAAAATGTATAAAGAGATAAACTCAATTTGAAAAACCAAATATTATTATTTTCCAATGAATAAATGTATAAGTAAGGTTAGTGTTTTGTTTTTTTTTTAACTTATTCTATTCTGCAACAAACTTTCAAGAATTCTAACATAATTTACATCACAGAAGTACGGTTCATATGTTGTATTGGTCTAGAAACTAGATTTTAAAAATTTAGTAAAACTAAATGATAACTGAGTTACTTACTATATTCCAGGTACTGTTAAAGTACTTTATACTCTTACAATTCACACCAACACTATCGAGTAGGCAATGTTTTCAATTCACCTTTATAGGTGGGGAAACAAGCAAAAAGTAACTAACTTGCTCAGCTAAAAATAACAGAGCTGGGGGCTGAAATCAGGTGGCCTGATTCTGGAACCTGGGCACCTGACAGCTATACTATGGTATGCTTAAATTGTTACTCATTTTTTAAGAAAAACATTCCCAATTATGGGTATTTATTTATATTCTTTAAATATCCTTATAAAACAATAGCATTTATTACATTAGTTTTCAGATTGATGTGTATTTCAGCCAAACAAATACCACAATGACTTTAAAAACCAAGGAGATTCTATTTACACAATATATTTGTAACGTGAAAGTTCTGCAAACTTTATTTTTAAGAAAAAAATTGATTTTGTTTCCAAAAGTTCATTGTTGTATACATTTATAAATAGATCAACATAAGCAATATTAAGAGACCACTGGTAGAGATTATAATAGTACCAACAGCCAACCATACACAGATCAACAATTTCATTCCAAAAAGACGACCTTGTGAACTTTTTAAAATTTAAAGAAAGTACGAACACTTCCCACTGCTTTCTTTTATCAAAGAGAGAAGCAAGTTTTTTCACTTTAATGTTATCGTTAAGGTACTCCAGCCCTATCTACACAAACTTACAAAATCTAGTGTGTACACACACACAAAGAATAATTCTAAAAATATAGAAACATAAGATTAAAAATCCTCATTTGTTAAAAAAAAAAAGCAAAAAAAAAAAAAAGCTCTAAGTCCTCAAAATAATACATTGAAGCAAGAGACTATGAAAATCATTTGACTGGAAGGCACGAGACTAACTTTCTGTGCTGATTTACCTCTAATCAGAGCTCAAATAAGTCCCTTTTGCTCCTTAGGCCACAGTTCAATTATCCGTTGAATACAGGAATTAGGTCAGATAATGCGTAATATTCTTCCCAGCGATAAGAATATTGTAATCTTATAGTTTAATGTTCTACTGCTCTACTTGTTAATGTTATAATAAATAAAAAGCATTTTCATTTATTTAGTTCAGAAATTTCCCTTGCTCTGGAATACCTAATCATAAAATGAACGAACAACTGCTCTAAAGAAAAAACCTGAAAAATGGGCTCAACTGATTTTCACATACAAAAAAAGGTTCTATAAATCAGTATCCAATGAGAAAAGAAGCTTCATTAAACTTATCAAAAGGGTAATATTTCTTGAAAAAGCTATACACACCTTGGCTTGTCCATTATAATCATCATCTAAAATGTTTAGAGAGTTTGAAACAGTAGTACCACGAAAAAAACGTGATGATCTAAGATACCGCTGGAAACTTAGTAACCTTCTGATATTCCTTGCAGACACTGAAACTTCAATTTCAGATTGAGCTGAAATAAAAGAAGTAAAAGGTGAGTACAGCAAGTCAAAACTGTGCATGTACTATCTTGTAATACCTCTTTTCTAGCTATATACAAATATAGATTTAAAATGTTAGCCATTATACCATACTTCTAGGAGAGAAGAGGTACTTGTATTCCTATTAAAGAACTAAAAATGAATGGGTAAATGGCCAATTTTGACAGCATTTAGAAAGTTAATAATGAGGAGTGAGGCTCCATTAATAATCAGCTTTTTTTTAACTTCCAAGAATTACCATTTCTCATCTATTGCCTCAATATACTAAATACACATGGAACAGAAGCACAAAACCTAGTTTGAAACTATGCTTCGTACTAAGAAGCCGGGTCCCCAGTTTTAACAGAGACTTTAGCAATTACCCAACTAAAACATCTCACATCCCAAGGAGATATCATTTTAAATATTTCCTTGAGGTAATTTTATTCAGAGGAAAAGGAAATGGAATGGAGAATAAAGCAGTTTACATCCTGTGAGAGAGAGAGAGTTCTAAAGCATAGGGATAAAAATTCTGTAAGATGAAAACCCAGAAAAGACGTGGTTCCACGCTGGAGCTGACATGTTCTCTGTTAATAAGTCTAGCAGCCATTTTAGAAGAAACCAAACTTTGAGTAATAGATTAAATAACAGACTTGTGTTAAAAGCTCTATTTTATTTTTACATTAAAAAATGTTTATTTTTTATAAGAGAGAGAGGGAGAGAAATGGATTTGTTGTCCCACTTATTTATGCATTAACTGGCTGATTCTTGTATGTGCCCTGACCAGGGATCAAATTCACATCTTTGGCTTATGGGGACAACACTCGAACCAACTGAGCTACCCAGCCAGGGCCTAAAAGCTATCTTGTAGGGAATCTATTTAATTTTTAAATTCTAAATTGAGTGAAATGTTCACAATATAAAACACATGAAAATGAAGAGTAAGGATAAGCAGATCATAATCTCTTATCTTAGCTTCCATGAACTTAGAATCACCAGGTGGAAAGTCAGGTAATCAAATATATTCTCTTCTTATGGGTCCAGTCACTAACTCCTCTATTACCCTGTGTTTTCTTATCTACAAAATATGGCGATAATACCAAACTCAAAGGGTGCTGGATTAAATGAGATGACGTGTACACAGGTCACTTACAGGAAGTACTAAATAAACAGTGGCACTGTAGATGACGATAAAATCGATGCTGATGTCACTACTTACAGTTATGCTTCTAGGTATTATCCTAAGCTCCAAATCTGTTCATGTTGCTCTAAATAAAAGTATTCACTGGCTCCCAATTATCTTAAGAAAGGGTGCAGGGCCCAGGTCTGGCTTGCTCCAGATGTGACTCGGTGTCACCTTCCCTGGGAAGCACACCTGAACTCCCACTTCCACATGCACTCCCTACCTAAGAGAGAGGGGAAGCACCTCCCCTGGGGACTCCAAGCTTCCTGTGCACACACCTGTCAGGCTGCTGGTGATAGCGTATTATAATTGCTTACTGACGTGTCTCCTTTGACAAACTACGGCCTCCAATACAGGCACATTTTTTTTTATCTCTGTATTCCAAAGCTACATAATAGTGCTAAGTAGGTATATGTGAAATATACTGAATAAATGTGGAATAAGTGCATACTGTGTTTGAAACATTCACCCACTCATATAACCAGAAATAAAATAATGCACACTGTTCTGTGGTTCATTTCCCTTATTTTTTATTCCAGTGAGTCTAAAATCCAAAGAATCTAGAACAGTAGTAGAGTTAAATTTTGATCTTTAACAATGTAACTTATATTAAAAGGACTGGAACCAAAATGTAAAACTATTACTATCAAGTGATTATGTTTGAACTATAAGTAGCACCTTTGAGGAAATGAGGGCAGACCAAGTTCAGTGAAAGCAATGATCCAAGAGCTTTACAACAAGTATTTCATTTAGCTCTCAACAATCTCAAAATATTACTATCTTCCACTTTACACATAAGAACACTAACTCTGAGAGAGATTAAGTAATCTGCTCAAGATCACACAGCCAATTCAGGATGACAAATGGATTTGTTTTTTTTGGACATCTGGATTTTAAAACACAGATCTGTCTGTTTAAAAATACTGTGTCCACAGTATTACACATACATTTTTTAAAATCTTCAAAAGTATTGTTTGTTAACTGTTTATTATAAAAATCCTATGTACACCAT
Organism: Murina feae; assembly: GCA_004026665.1. Lineage (NCBI taxonomy): Eukaryota > Metazoa > Chordata > Mammalia > Chiroptera > Vespertilionidae > Murina > Murina feae. Next base: position 11,278 of record PVJC01005992.1, on the reverse strand, counting down.
CATTCAAAATTGTCCTTATTTAGATGAAAGTATGTGCAAAAAAGAAGCAGAGAGGGAAAAGATGATGTATGAAATGCACATCTTTAATGTGAGCTACCTGGAAGGGTCAGAGAGGAAGGAAATGAATATATGGGGAGCAGACTAGATCTAATTAATACAATTCCAGCACCACCATCCCTGAATTATAAGGTACTTCACAGTTGTATAAAATGTTGCAGAAGACACGTATTCTATTCATTATGGAAAAGTAACTTAAAAGAGTTCAAGGTCATGAGCATCCCTTCAATTTATCTTACACACAAAAGGTAACAATATTACCATTAGCAATTATGTCACATCATGTGCACACTCGGATATACACTAACAGTAGAATCACTGCTTTCAAATGATTGGTCCAAACTAATACATCTTCAAGTAAATTTGAAAATCTCTTTGAGAGGACAATTGCATAGATCCAAAACAACGAATGAGCCTCATTTGAGGGGAAAACCCCAATCACTCAACCCACCACGTTAACAAGGCAGGATTCACACGACCGCGGTGAAGACAGCTGGCACTGTCGGGAAGTTGGGACTCTTCCCACAAGATCATAGTTGTATCCTCCCTTTACCTTACTCCTGTTTTCAGGGTGACTTCTGATAAGTCATAACTTCCAGATGTTTCATTTTCCTTAACTGAAAAAAATTAACCATAACTCACAGAGCCCTGAGGTTGGCCCTGATAACAAGAGTTTTGTTTTGACCATATTAAGTTGAGAATGAGTATTAGACATTATCTTTAGGGGAAGTGCTCCCTCAGCACAGGAGCCCAAGTCTTGCCGTCCAGCAAGACTAACTTAGAAAACAGCCTACACAGCAGGGTGAACAGATGCTCACTGAATGACAGAAGCGCTCGAACCATCAGTGATCACTTCAGAGGCTACCTAGGGAGGGCAGAGAGCGATCCCGGAGAAACGGCAAATCATCCAGGGAAGTGTTTTCTTCCCCCGGGGCCTGAGTAGCCACTGAAAATCCCATGAGACCTGCCAATTAACACTACCACAAAGCACTGCCTAAGGCTTAACACAGGACCGGAACCCAGGGAAGAGGGGGCATATTTGAGTTCTTTCACCAATCTAATTTTTGAATATATAATTCATGTTTCAAAAAATAAGCAAGGAGGGAAGAGCGAAGGAGAAAACAACACAGTCAAAACCTCTCTTACCAGGTCCCCCATCCGACTGACTGCAAGCCCTCTCGTAAAATGATAATCTTTTTTATTTTTCAAAGCTTCTTGTGTATCCTGAGTTTTTTAATCAAACTTATGAAAACATCATTATATAAGACTAGTGGCCCAGAGCATGAAATTCGTGCACATTAAAAGGGAATTAGAGGAAATATTTTAATATTGCTATTTGCCCTTTCTCTGTAATAAAAGTGCAGAGATGAAAGAAAATTAGTAAAATGTATATGAAAATTTCCCTCCTGTCAGAATCTGGGGCACACTGTGGGACCCAGAATTAAGTCTCTGCCCACCCACGAGTGTCCTGAAATTTGGGCGAGAGACCCAGACCCGGTCGGCCCCACCCCCATCAAGCCCCATAGGATGGTGCAGCGCAGCCTCAGGTGCCCCGTTAAGCCCTGCTGGGTGGAGGGCGTGGCCTCAGGCTCCCTGGCTCGGCCTCAGGATCCCAGCTGGTGCCAGGGTGGGGGCATGGCCTCAGTTTCCCCGGCCTCGGCAAAAGGGCATGAGGGTGTGACAATCATTTGCATATTAGCTCTTTATTGTATAGGATTTTTCTACTACTTTTACATAAATGATAGCATAATATACAACCTATTCTGCATCTTGCTTTTTAATTTATCTTGGAGCTATTTCCTGGAATGCCTTTTTCTTTTTCTAAGACTATAAAGTATTCCATCAAAAGAATGAACCATAATCTAACCAACCAGTCCTCTACTGAAGGGCACTGCAACAACGTTACAATTTGCAAAAATACCTTCATTTTGTTGAATAAGCATATAGTTCTACTACTTAACAGCTTTAGATAGCATCCTTCAATGTGAAGAAATCACCTGATCATCGTCTTTCCCCCTTCCTCTTCCAATGTTGGTTAGTTATCAGAGCACTTTTGTTTTCTTCCACTCTAAAGCCCACTGTAATTTTAGGTTCAGCTCTAGAACTAAATATATTCAATATTCAAATCCTTTTACCGTGGCTTCCCCAGTTATCTTTTGTTTGGTTAAGTTCAGCCTTTAGTAGTTTCTTCAAGAAGGGCTCGTGAAAACAACGTATCGCATAAACAATATATTCCTGAATGCTCAAAGCTTCTCTTGGTAGTCTTTGTATTGGAAGAACAGACTGGATATAAATATTCAATATATAATTCACGGTTCTCTTTTTCTCCCTTGAGTTTATTTGAAGGTATTGGTTCACGGTCTTCTTGTATTGAGATGCGAAGTCGGAGGCAGGCCCACTACATGCCCCTCGTAAGTGACTGGCAGGGCATGGCCACCCACAGCACCTCTCTGTATCGTTCAAGTCCAATGGCTTTGCTAGGCTAGACCTCACGTTAACTCTTCTAGGTCATTATCCCACGGTACACAGTGTGCTTTCTCAACATGTAAACTTTAGTGTTATTTCTAAAAAGTTTTCTTGAATTATATCTCTAAATATTTATAAGCTATTTTAGCTTATTATTCAGAGACTCTGAACTGTTACCTTGAAACACCTTTGCCTGTCTGCTGTCTCATGGATGTTCTCTCCAAACCTTTTAAAACTATTTGTTCCTGGTGGGGGGAGGGGGGGAAGGGGGTAACAGATCAGCCAAGGGACTTTTGTGTGTGCATTTAAGCATAACCAATGGACACAAAACACTGGGGGGTAGGGGAGGCTGGGGGAAGGGCAGGGGGAAAAAGAGATATATGTACTAATCTTTGTAAAGCTTTATGTAATTTAAAAAAATGTAAAAAAAAATTAAAATAAAAAAAAACATAAAAAAAACAAAAAAAATCCTATTTGTTCCTTTTGTTTTCCCATTTCTATCTGCTCTGCTCATTATCTTGTTTAGTGCTTACTCCACCTGGTATTCCTACCAAATACCCTAATATCTGAGCTTTAGTGAAACAATTGCTCCTTCCAATTCCTGATTCTGAATGTACATGTTTCAATTATTTTTGTCTTATTATCTTTTTCTCTGAATTCTTGAAGCTGTTCATTACAATGAAGTTACTTAAAAACCTTTAGTAGAAAATTTGGTCACAACTGTCATCAGTTTGATGGCAACCTTTTTCTGTGAAGTGCTTTTCCATCACTGTTAAATTCTGCTGCTCTCTTGCACTGTTTTTGCTTAATTATCTATCTGATGTGCCAGTTTCTTTGTTTTAAAGAGTTATTATTGAATGGGCTAAATTTTCCTAAACTCACCCTTTACACCACGTACTAAATAGAAATGAAAGTGAAGTCTTGGGAGAGCAGAGATGTTCTCCAAGTTTCACTACCCAAATGGTTGTCTTCTCTGCCAAAGAGACAGACTGCTTCTTACAAACATGCCTCTGATATTTCTCTAATGGTACCCTGCGGGACTGCACCTGCCTTTTCCCTCAACCCAGATCATTGGCCAACTGTGGCACATAAAATAGTTAACTTTGGCCCTAGCTGGTTTGGCTCAGTGGATAGAGTATCGGCCTGCGGACTGAAGGGTGCCGGGTTCGATTCCAGTCAAGGGCATGTGCCTTGGTTGCGGGCACATCCCCAGAGGCGGGTGTGCAGGAGGCAGCTGATCAATGTTTCTCTCTCATCAATGTTTCTGGCTCTCTGTCCCTCTCCCTTCCTCTCTGTAAAAAATCAATAAAATATATTTTAAAAAATAGTTAACTTTGTACTTAAGGGTGGGTCGACTTTAAATAATTCTTGTTCTTGTTTTTTTTAATACTTTATTGATTTTTTTTACAGAGAGGAAGGGAGAGAGAGAGGGATATAGAGTTAGAAACATTGATGAGAGAGAAACATCAATTCAGCTGCATCCTGCACACACCCTACTGGGGATGTGCCCGCAACCAAGGTACATGGCCTTGACCAGAATCGAACTTGGGACCCTTCAGCCTGCCGTCCGACGCTCTATCCACTGAGCCAAACCAGTTAGGGCTACATAATTCTTGCTGTTAGGCTGTTTCTAACTTTCATTCTTCTTACAAACAATTCTGAAATAGACATTCTTATAACTAAATCTTGGAGCACACGTCAATGACTTCTAAAACACAAGGCCACGCTGGAGACTGTTTTGTAAAAGAACCTTAGAGAACTGTTCTAGATGACCTTCCAAAACATGATCCAAGGAAAGAATCAACTATGAATCAAGGATGAAGTGTGATGAGCTCATTAAGATGGAAATTTTTAGTTTCTTCAGGTTTGGTCTTTCCTGCCTCAAATTCTTTCCTTCTACACACACTCTTTATGATGATTTAAAATAAAATTCTTATATTGAAACAAGTAAGTACAGGCCACTACAGAGAAAGTATCAAGTTGAGTAATTAGGCATATATAAAAGAGGGAACTGGGAACAGAAAATGGTAACTATACCATTAACTAGTGCTTTCATTTAACTACTAAAAACCTCACCTTCTGACCATAATACACAAAATCTGACCATATTACTAATATTCTTATGAGCTCATGCTGTAACATGCGATGAACCATTACTTATTTCATAGCATAATACACCAGTACATCAAAGTTGCCTAAAGCCCAGCTTTTGCCAGGCTAGGACTATTTGAGTCCCAGGCTTGTTCTAGTTTACATGGTTACCCACATGCCAATCCAGCTTAGAAATCCAACAGGCTCCGTGAATTAATCAAGCTACTTTTAAAGAGCCGTTGGCTCTGCTGGTTCTCGTCTGAAATATCACATTACCTCCCTGTGTGACCGTGAACAAACCCATCAGCAGCAGCCTCCACTAATACTGAGTAAGTGGTGTTACTTAAAGATCATGGGAATTACTTCCAGCCACCCAGTCTCAGCTTCTCTAAGCCATAAATACATAAATAAATAAGAAAGAAAAGAAAAGAAATGAAATGAAATGTGGGATAGCAGACACAGTCAGAAGCAATGCTTCTCTCTTGCTTTTCCCTCATGTTAGAGAGTAGACAAGAAATACAGGTTAAGGAAACATAAGGGCTGGGGAATCAACACATCTGGCAGTATTCCTCCCAACTCTCTCCCAGGGCTCTTTTCTCTACCACCCAAATGGCACTGCAGGAAATGTCACTGATATTTACTTATTAGACAAAAGATGGTTTTAACAAGAAAAACCTTCGGTTCTTGAGACTCTACTGCTACTTGCTTTAACGGTCCACAAGAGGGAGCCATGGAGTCACTGTATCTGCCACCTTAAAGCCATAAAAATAATTTAGATGCATATAATCATGAATTATCCTTTGGGATTGTTTAAAGTGTTTTAAAAAAATTCACTGCTGTAAGGTTTTAATCTAGTCTAGGGCAAGGTCATGTTGAATAATAATTGAATAAAAAAACTGAAGTCCTTCTAGTCTCTAACTTCCCCTTTAATTTTCCTCAAAAAGAACAGGAGCCATATCTGAAAGCCTATTGTTAATATGGAGTAAGTACATTCACCTCTACCTATGAGATAAGTTTTCTTGGAAGAGTTTTTACATTTAGCATGTGTGAGTGGGTGGGGATGGGGGAAGCTAGGTGCTCAGAGCAATGGCTTGCACTAAAGTAGCACATGCTGAAACGGACAGGCAGCACAGCAGAGTGCACACATACATGAGCGTTGGAGTCATACACCTGAGTTTGAATCCCAGCTCTGCCATTTTTACTTGTTTTGTGACACTGGGAAACTTATTTAAAGTTTCCAATCCTCAGTGTCCTCACTATAAGCCTCACAGGACTGTTATACAAATTAAATGAGATAATATATGTAATATGTCTTTGGGGTAAAAAAAATAAACACTTAACTTCAATGCTATAGTTATTACAGATACCAAATATTTTTATTGAGGTATAATTGACATATTAATTTCAGGTTCAAATATTTTTAAACACATAACTTCACACTATTTAACAAAACCAGATTTACTCTTCATGACAGCATAACTTCAACCCAAAGACCACTGAATATTTTACATACTACAGAATAAATGTACACATTTGAAGATTTCAGATATGCAATCTCATTTCTTTAAAATTAACATATAGACAATCCAAGCTTTATTACAAATCAAAGAAATGACTTATTCACAATCTAAACTTAAATAAATGTTAACATGAGAATAAACCCTATAACCAATATTCTTTCCCTTAAGCAATTCTAATAACCTTAGTTTGCAGGATTCAATGTTCATTTTGACAGGATTTGATAAAACAGTCAATATAAAACATTTCTTTTTTGAAATATAAAACCCTTTAAAAAGATTAGTCTTATTATGTTATGGATTGGGCATTTCCACTCTTCAGTTATGTGTTATGCGTTATGTTGGGTCGCTCTCATGCTTAAACTCAGGTATTGAACACAGCCCCGTATTAGTGAGCTAAGAAAGAAAGGAGAAAAAGCAAGTACACAAGGCCTTAATGGGTAACACACAAAATAAAGCCTAAAGTTAAATCCCCAATTTCCCAAATTCTCCAAAATAGGATTAAACTGCCATTAAATTATATTACAATTAAGGTCCAGACCATATCCTTTTCTAATTTGTGCTGTGAAGTTAAAGAAAATGTCCAGAGATGAAGAATCAGGGGTTTTCGATACAGGCACCTCAGTCACCTGGAAACTAGGTGAGTTTTTAAAAATACACACTCAGGGCACAATGCTCTGTTTCTTAATTCCATTCAATACAGCAGTGCTTGTACTGACTCTACAAGCACCGCTTGGTGAGGAAAGTGTTCTAGGAAGGAGGTAGGAACACTTGTGGTGAAAAAGGCAGAGGAAAAGGACACAGGATTATTGTTTCCTGTTACATCTCCACAAACTATTTCAGAAATGTTGTTTTTGAAAACAACCAGAAATGATTTCAAGATAAATGAATGATTGGGAACAAACTAACAATTTAAAATATGACCTTAGTCTATAATGCCACAGCTATAAGATGTTGGCATGTTCACATTTGAAGGGGAGACTAATGTACAAATGATAGATAAACCACTTAATATGCTTGTAAATAGAAAAGGACCAGGCAGTACAGCAGGAAAGATAAGAAAACAGTGTAACAAAGAAAGTCAAGGCAAAGGGAAACGCCAAGCAACAAGTTTTATGCTCAAAGTGAGAAGCAGTAAAAGTTTCTGAATAGAACAGGATAGGATGTACCCCTGTGTGAGAATTACTATATATTAAAGACTGAGATAATAATCGAAGATAATAAAATCAGCATGACATAAGCTTTTAAGCCCAAAATACACATAGAAACAGATATTCTTTCAGATTATATAAATAAACATGAAACGAGTATCCACATCTAACACAGCCCTTTTAGGAAGACAGGAAACAACCCAAAATCAAACACACATGAAGATCAATAGAAAACGTAGGGAGAGTTCTATATGTTTTCATAGTGGGCAGCAACAGAAAGGCAGCAACCAGACTGAATTTGGTTAAGTTAATACAGATTACACTTAGAGAAATACAAATGGGATCCTATAAAATCTGATAGAAGATAAGCAGTTTTGGTCAATTTGATGCAGCAAGAATATTAAATCTCTATGAGCCAGAGAATAGGACAAAAAGCTGAATAAGAAAAAAATTTAAAGTTTAGAGTTTTTAGGCCACAATGTAAATATCCTGAAAAACTCTCTTGCTGCCCTAGTATGGAGTGGAATAAAGTGCTAAAATGAATAAAAAGCTCAAGATAATGGGCAAAATACATTTACATGGAATGGAACATTACCATGTGCCAGGAGAAATAGAAAATGGAAAATAAATGCACTTGTGTGGAATGAAAAAAAGAACTGTAAGGAAACATATTCCATGTATTATTTGACATTGGCAGAGAGACCAGGCCTTCCAGTCTATGACGTCAATGAGCTTGGGTGAATTCCATGAACAGAAGTAACTGTCAAGCTAGTAGCTGCCATTATTATTTAATAAATCATGCCAGAATCTTTCAAAACAACACACCAGATTTTGTAAGTGTACACGTGGACTAGAATTATAATAATTCTTTTATATTTAACTAGAGGCCCGGTGCACTAAATTTGTGCAGTGTGTGTGTGTGTGTGTGTGTGTGTGTTCCTCAGTCCAGCCTACGTCTCATAGTCCGGGACCCCTCGGGGGATGTCCATCTTCCAGCAGTTGGACATCTCTCTTGCAGTCCAGGACCCCTCGCTCCTTATCGCCCCTTATTGCTCAGTGCATTGCCATGGAGGTGGGAGAGGCTCCCGCCACCGCTGCTGCACTCGCCAGTTGTGAGGTTGGCTTCTGGTTGAGCGGTGCTCCCCCTATAGGAGTGCACTGACCACAAGGGGGCAGCTCGTACATTGAGCATCTGCACCCTGTTGGTCACTACACATCATAGTGACTGGTCTTCCATAACTGTCGCTTAGGCTTTTATTATATTGACTAGAGGCCCGATGCACAAAATTCATGCAATAGTAGGCCTTCCTTTTCTTGGCTGCCGGCACTGGCTTCCTTCTGGCACCTGGTACACGGGCTTCCCTGTAGCCCCGGCTTCGTCTGGAAGGATGTCCATTCTAATTAGCATATTACACTTTTATTATTATAGGTGGAACTACCTGACAGTCAATGTGCCCCCCTGAGGGGTCCAAGATTGAGAGAGGGTGCAGGCCAGGCTGAGAGACCAAACTGGTGCACTATCAGGGCCAGGGAGGGACACAGGAGGCTGGCCAGCTGGGGAGGGGCCAAGGGAGAGCTCCAGAGCATGTCAGGCCTATCTTGCTCAGTCCTGATCAGCTGGACCCCAGCAGCAAGTTAACCTACTGGTTGGAGTGTCTGCTCCCTGGTGGTCAGTGCATGTCATAGCAAGTGTTGAGCAGCCTTAGCATATATATCCTTAGCATATTACGCTTTGATTAGTTGAATGGATGACCAGATGACTGGACACTTAGCATATTAGGTTTTTATTATATAGGATGCTGTTAGCACCTATCTATATAAAAGCCTAAGAGACTGGAATGACCGGCTGGTAGCTATGATGTGCACTGACCCAGACCTTGCTGGTGGGGACCTGACAGCTCCAACTCTGGTTCACCTGCAACCCTGGACCCTGACAAGAGGGAGGAGGGAGCCCAATTCCTCGCGGAATTGGCTGTTGGTTAGCTTGTTGCTGGGGCCAACCTTCTGTGTCCCTCCCCCCACCCCCCAGCAGGCTGCTCCTCCCCCCCCCCCATAGAACCCAATCGCTGGACAGACTGAGGGACTCCACCTGTACACAAATTTGTGCACTGGGCCTCTAGTTATTATACAAGTAAGTTCAAAATAGTGTGTAACTAAAAGAATGACATAAATTTAGGGGGACCTATAAATTTAGAGCAAACAGGTAAGTTTTGACAAAAAGTCAATATGGAATTCATTTCATCAAGTCTAATAGACTTAAGACTCAAATATTATATTTCAAGACACCAGATATATGGACAATTGAATATAGAAAAATATGTGCTGGAATTTTGGGAGCTCTTAATCCAGTCCTGCCCACTTAGTCAGCCAACTTACTCAAAAGGAGGAAAGGAAAATGAGGAAGTTCCCTGGTTACCTCTATAGGGTTGAGTGAAAGCAGACATTTGAGAAAGGCTGTAGGTCCTGTAAAAAACCCTTTTCAGATTAAATCAGTTTTTCTGTATTCCTAGTTTGCTCCAAACTTTGTCAAGAAGTGCCTGTTGAATTTTATCAAATGCTTGTGTGGTATATACAGTCTATTCATGACATTTCTCCTTTATTCTATTAACGTGATGAATTACAATGACTGATTTTTTTTAACATTAAAACAATCTTACTTTTTGGAAAAATATAAATTGAGTCAAAATATATTAGTCTTCCTATGAATTGCACACTTAATTGAATAATATGTTATCTAGGATGTTTTATCTATATCTGTGAGTGATAATGGCTGTAATTTTCTGTTCTTGTCTTATCCTTGTCAGGTTTTAGTATCAAGGCTCTGTTACTCTTACATAAGTGGTGAAGTGTACCCTTTTTCTCTTATCCTCAAAAGTTTGTGGATAAAATTTTAGTTCTATGGTTATTTCTTTTTTTCCCATCACTTCGAAGTGATCTAGTTTCTTGATTTCTGTTGAAAATGAAATACCTTCTTTCTGGCAATCTCATAGCTGTTTCTTTTAAGGTAATAATTCTTTTTTCTCTATCTTTTGAATATTTTCTGATTTTGGTTGTAAGTTAATTCTTTGCTACATCTAGGTGTGGTTATCTTGTAATGTTTTTGTACTTGAGATTCATATTGCTTTTTCCCCCATAATGCTTCTTGAATCTGAACCTTAATGTCTTTTATCAAGCCATAGAGATTCCTCAGGCATTATCCTTCCAAAGACTGCTTCTGCTATATTCTCCCTCTCCTTTCCTGGGACCCTAATCACCTTTCAATACATTTTGTAGCAGATTGGAGATAGAAGACTGAAACTTTTAAAAATCATACTCCATTGACAAGCAGGGTCTATGTCCTCTCTGCATGAATCTGAAAAGTGGTGTGACAAGCTGATTGACAGAATATAAAAACATGATGTTGGACTAGTGTCTAGGCCCAGACCAGCAAAGACTAGAAACTCCCATACTTCCTCTCTCTTGGAATGCTTGCTCTGGGGGAAGGCAACTGTCAAGACTAACTACTCTGGACTGCCATTAACAGAGAGAAAATTCCTGGCCAACCCCAGAAATTCCAGCCATCCCAGCCCTGGTACCAGATATGAACATGCAGAAACCATTGTGGATATTCTAGCCCCAGGAGACAGCATGTAGAGAAGGACCAAGGCTTCAGACACATGGACCTAGTGAAGCCACCCCAGACATCTCTAGATGTTTGAACCACCCCAGCTGAAGATAAAGACATTATGAAGCACAAACCTAACCCAGGCTGAATTTTTAACCCTCAGATTCATGATCATAAAAAAAATCTGTTATATGCCAGTACATTTTGGGGTCATTTGTTACTATTGGGAGAGGTAATCCTCCACAAAGTCCCCAGGGTCAGTTCTCTTTCTTACTGGATGTGCCAAGAATGCCAAGCCCAGACCAATCACTGCCTGGGCCATTTCTCAGGGCTGTGATTACAGCCAGCATCCTTAAGGGATAAGTAAGATCTTTCCCTGGGACAAAGAGCAT
>PVJC01005991.1:41371-56955 GCA_004026665.1 Murina feae | reverse complement strand
CTGATGGGCACTTAGGCTGTTTCCAAATCTTAGCTATGGTGAATTGTGCTGCTATGAACATAGGGATGCATATATCCTTTCTGATTGGTGTTTCTGGTTTCTTGGGATATATTCCCAGGAGTGGGATCACAGGGTCAAATGGGAGTTCCATTTTTAATTTTTTGAGAAAACTCCAAACTGTCTTCCATAGTGGCTGCACTAGTCTTCATTCCCAACAGCAGTGCAGAAGGGTTCCTTTTTCTCCATATCCTCTCCAGCACTTGTCCTTTGTTGTTTTGTTGATGGCAGTCATTCTGGCAGGTGTGAGATGATACCGCATTCTTGTTTTGATTTGCATCTCTCATATAATTAGTGACTTTGAGCATGTTTTCATATGTCTTTCTGCCTTCTGTATGTCTTCTTTTGAAAAGTGTCTATTTAGGTCCATTGCCCATTTTTTGATAGGATTGTTTATCTTTCTTTTGTTAAGTTGTATGTGTTCCCTGTAAATGTTGGATATTAAACCCTTGTCGGTAATATCATTGGCGAATATGTTCTCCCATGCAGTGTGCTTTCTTGTTGTTTTGTCGATGGTCTCCTTTGCTGTGCAGAAACCTTTTATTTTGATGTAGTCCCATTTGTTTATTTTCTCTTTAGCTTCTGTTGCCCTAGGAGCAGTATCAGTGAAGAAATTCCTTTGGCACATGTTTGCAATTTTGCTGCCTGTGTATTCCTCTAGTATTTTTATGGTTTTCCGTCTTACGTTTAAGTCCTTTATCCATTTTGAGTTTATTTTTGTGTATGGTGTAAGTTGGTGGTCTAGTTTCATTTTTTTGCATTTATCTGTCCAATTTTCCCAACACCATTTACTGAAGAGACTGTCCTGACTCCATTGTATGCTTTTGCCTCCTTTATCAAATATTAATTGGGCATAGTGGTTTGGGTCTATTTATAGATTCTCTATTCTATTCCATTGATCTATATGTCTGTTCTTATGCCAGTGCCAAGCTGTTTTAATAACAGTGGCTTTGATGTCTGCTATGGAGATCCCACTTACTTTGTTCTTCTTTCTCAGGATCGCTTTAGCTATTCGGGGTCTTTTTTTATTCCAGATGAATTTTTGGATAGTTTGTTCTAAGTCTGTAAAATATGCCATTGGAATTTTAATGGGAAGTGCATTGAATTTATAGCTTGCTTTCGGTAGTATGGACATTTTAATGATGTTGGTTCTACCAATCCATGAACATGGTATATTCTTCCATCTGTTTATGTCTTCCTCTATCTCTTTTTTCAATGTCCTGTAGTTTTCTGAGTAGAGGTCTTTTACTTCTTTAGTTAAGTTTATTCCTAGGTATCTTAATATTTTTGGTGCAGTGGTAAATGGGATTGCTTTTTTAGTCTCTCTTTCTGTAAGATCACTATTGGTATATAGAAATGCCATAGATTTCTTGGTATTAATTTTGTATCCTGCTCATTGCCAAATTCATTTATTAAGTCTAATAGTTTTTTAATACAGTCTTTTGGGTTTTCTATGTACAATATCATGTCATCTGCAAATAAGGACAGTTTTACTTCTTCTTTTCCAATTTGAATGCCTTTTATTTCTTCTTATTGTCTAATCGCGATGGCTAATACTTCCAATACTATATCGAACAGGAGTGGTGAGAGTGGACATTCCTGTCTTGTTCCTGATCTAAGTGGAAATGGTTTTAGATTTTTCCCGTTGAATATGATGTTGGCTGTGGGTTTTTCATATATGGCTTTTATTATGTTGAGGTATGATCCTTCTATTCCCACCTTGATGAGAGTTTTTATCAAAAATGGGTGTTGTATTTTGTCAAATGTTTTTTCTGCATCAATTGATATGACTATGTGGTTTTTATCTCTCAATTTGTTTATGTGATGTATCACGTTTATTGATTTGCGGATATTGTACCATCCTTGCATCCCTGGGATAAATCCTACTTGGTCATGGTGTATGATCTTTCTGATGTACTGCTGTGTCCGGTTTGCTAAGATTTTGTTGAGGATTTTGGCATCTATGTTCATGAGGGATATTGGTCTGTAATTCTCTTTCATTGTGTTGTTTCTATCTGGTTTTGGTATAAGGGTAATGCTTGTTTCATAGAATTAGTTTGGGAGTGTTCCTGCCTCCTGAATTTTTTTGAGTAGTCTCAGGAGGACAGGTTTTAGTTCTTCCTTGAATGTTTTGTAAAACTCCCTTGTGAAGCCATCAGGCCCTGGGCTTTTATTTACTGGAAGCTTTTTAATTACTGCTTCAATTTCTTCCATAGTTATTGGCCTATTGAGGTTTTTAGATTCTTCCTGAAAGAGTTTTGGAAGGTTGTATTTTTCTAGGAATATGTCCATTTCTTTGAGGTTGTCTAGTTTGTTAGCGTAGAGTTGTTCATAGTATTTTTTAACGATCCTTTGAATTTCTGTGGGATCTGTTGTTATATCTCCTCTTTCATTTCTGATTTTGTTTATTTGAGTCTTTTCTCTTTGCTTCTTGGTGAGCTTGGCTAGCGGTTCATCAATCTTGTTTATCCTTTCAAAGAACCAGCTCTTGGTTTCATTTATCTTTTGTATTGTTTTTTTCATCTCTATGTCATTGATTTCTGTTCTAATCTTTATTATCTCATTCATTCCGCTCACTCTGGGCTTTTCTTGTTGCTCTCTTTCTAGTTCTTTGAGATGTAGAGTTAGATGATTAACTACCATTTTTTCTTGTTTTTTTTAGGTAGGCCTGCAGAGCTATAAATTTCCCTCTCAGGATTGCTTTCATTGTGTCCCATAGGTTTTGGATTGTTGTGTTTTCATCGTCATTAGTTTCCAGGAAGGTTTTAATTTCTTCTTTGATCTCATTGGTAACCCAATCAATATTTAATAACATGTTATTCAGCTTCCAAGTGTTTGAATGTTTTAGATTGTTTTTAGATTGTAGTTTATTTCTCATATTATGGCATTGTGGTCTGAGAAGATGCTTGATATAATTTCAATCTTCTTGAAATTGGGGAGACTGTGGTTGTGACCCAATATGTGGTCTATTGTTGAAAATGTCCCATGTGTACTTGGAAAGAATGTATATTCCGTGGCTTTGGGGTGAAATGTTCTGAAGATGTCAATTAAGTCCATCTGATCTAGTGAGTCATTTAGGATTGCCGTTTCTTTGTTGATTTTTTGTTTAGAGGATTTATCCAGTGATGTCAGAGGTATATTAAAGTCTCCTACTATGATTGTATTGTTGTCAATCTCTCCCTTGATATCTTCCAAGAGTTTTTTTATGTATTTGGGTGCTCCTGCATAGGGTGCATATGTGTTTATCAGGGTTATGTCCTCTTGTTGTATCAATCCCTTTAGTATTATGAAGTGGCCTTCCTTATCTCTCATTATGGCCTTCACTTTGAAGTCTATTTTGTCTTAAATAAGTATCACTACCCAGGCTTTTTGTTCACTTCCGTTTGCCTGAAAGATGTTTTTCCCACCCTTCACTTTCAGTCTGTGTGAGTCCCTTATTCTAGGGTGAGTTTCTTGTAAACAGAAAATATATGGGTCATGTTTTTTTATCCATTCAGCCACTCGGTGTCTTTTGACTGGAGCATTTCGTCCATTTACATTTAAAGTTATTATTGCAAGGTACTTGTTTGTAGTCATTTTATTTATTGTGCCTGTTTTCTTTCTTACCATTTTATTTCTTCTTTTAATACTAGACCCATTAGTATTTCTTGCATTGCTGGCCTTGTGGTGATAAACTCCCTTAGCCTTTTTTTTGTCTGTGAATATTCTTATTTCCCCTTCAATTTTGATCAAAATTCTTGCTGGATAGAGTAATCTTGGGTTCAGCCCCTTGCTTTGCATCACTTTGTAAATTTCTGTCCATTCTCTTCTGGCCTGATGTGTTTCTGTTGAGAAATCATTTGATAATGTTATGGGAGCTCCCTCATATGTAACTTTCTGTTTCTGTCTTGTGGCCTTTAAGATTCTCTCTTTGTCCTGAACATTTGCCATGGTAATTATGATGTGTCTTGGTGTGGGTCTATTTGGGTTCCTCTTTTTTGGGACTCTCTGTGCTTGTGTGATTTTTTTAGACCCCACCTCCGAGAAGTTCTCTGAGATTATTGCTTCAAATAGGTTTTCTAATCCTTGTTCCTCTTCCTGTTGTTCTGGCACCCCTATTATTCGTATGTTGTTTCTTTTCATGTTGTCCCACAACTCCCTTAGGCTCTCCTCCTGTCTTTCATTTTTTTTCTCTAATTGCAGTACAGTTTGGGTGTGTTTTGCTTCACTGTCTTCTAATTCGCTAATTCGGTCCTCTGCTTCTCCTAATCTACTGTTGAAACTCTCCAT
The DNA here is from genome assembly GCA_004026665.1 of Murina feae. Lineage (NCBI taxonomy): Eukaryota > Metazoa > Chordata > Mammalia > Chiroptera > Vespertilionidae > Murina > Murina feae. The sequence goes on along the minus strand of PVJC01005991.1, from coordinate 52,629 downwards.
GGTGTTCTTTATGGCAGCTATGTCACCCTTCATTCTTCCTGATTCTTACATATGATATTGATTTTTTCCTCCATCCTGTTTATGCACTCTAGGATCCTTATTCTGAATTCTTTTTCTGACGTATTGTATGCCCTGCTTCACTTAGCTGCTTTTCTGGTGATTCCTCCTTTTCCTTTCTTTGCAGATTTCTTTGTCTACCCATTTTCGTTCTAACCGATAGATCTAGATGGCAAGTTGTGTAGGGGTTGCTCCTTGGGCTATGGTGGTTCCTTGGGCTACAGTTGCTCTTCAAAGTGGCTGCTCCTCAGAGGACAGTGGTTTCTCTGGTGGATGCTGTTAGCAGGAGGGTATCTCTGGCTTCTGAGGGAGGCTGCTCACACAGCTGGTATTCCTTGGACAGAGGTAGGATGTTCACGTGGTTGCTATTCTGTGGATCTAGGCTGGCTGCATGCTGCTACTTTTCTTAGCTGGAGCCGGTTGCTTGTGATGCTGTAGCTGTTTAGACAAGGGCAAGTTGCTTACAGGGTGACTGTTCCTCACACAAGTGCAGGTTGCTCACTCAGCTGTTGGTTCTCAAATGGGGGATGGGCTGCTTGCATGGTTAATGTGCCTTAGGTGGGAGTGAGCTGCATGTGTGACTGCTGCTCCTTGGATAGAGGCAGGATGCTCTCCCCACTGTTGCTCGTCCGACAGGTGCAGACTGCTTTTGGCTGATGCTCCTTGGATTAGTGTGGGCTGCTCCTCCAATAGGAGTGAGGCTGCTCACATGGATGCTGCTCCTCAGACTGGGAAACAGGCTTCTCACATGGCTGTTGATCCTTAAACAGGGGGTTGCCACGTGAGGCTTCTGTTCTTAGATTTTGGGGAGGCTGGTCTCAGAGCTGCTGCTCCTTGGACAGGGGTGGGCTTCTTGCGTGTCTGCTGCTTATGTGGTTGTAGTGTCTTGGGCTAAGGCATTGGGCCAGTCATAGGAGAGCACACTTCAGAACTCACAGGAGCCTGCACCCAGGGTGGCTGGAGACTTGTTGACTGTGGGCCCACAGCTGAAGTAGCAGGTCCCTGGCAGAGGGCGACTGAAGAGTCTCAGGTGTTGTCTGAAGGCGCCCTGTATGGGGGTGAAGTCTGGCTCCCAGTTACAACAGCTTTCCCCTTAAAGATGCTAGGACTGTGAGGACAGGCTGGCCTCCTGGAACTGTCTACAAAGGTAGCAGATGCTGTCTAGTTAAGAAAGCCCATTTAGCTCGACCACTGCGGGATCTATCTGTGCCTCACTAACATACTCACACGCACATTCCACATGACCACACTGTCCCCTTTTGGTCCTTCACTGACTTATGCTCTCTCCTTCACTGCCACCTTCTTTCTGCCTCTGTAGTTTGGTCTGGGGTATTATTGACCCTTTCTTGGATGGGGTTTCCTCTACAGGTGTCTACTTGTGGGGTTCACTCTCTAGCACCTGGCTAGACAAGATAAAGTTCACCTCGATAGGACACCACTCAAAGGGACCCAAGCATGAATGTACTCACAATAGTAACCCCACAATAAGTGACCACCCCCAGCAGAGAGGATGGGAGCAGAGTCTCTAGATGCTGAGCTTATATATAGAAGATATGGTTAAGAATTGGAAGTACACAGGGAGGATCTCAGTTCAGTATAGAGGAAGTTGAATAGGGATGGGTGATAAGAGGAAAGAGAATGAAAGAGAAGGAAAAAAAATAAAATAAAAAAATAAGATAAAATGGCTTTACAAAAAAATTGGATTTCAAAAATGGTATAAAGATAGCCAAAAAACAATATAATAACAGAATAAAATAAAGTGATGGAAAAGTAAAGTGAAGAGAACTAGAGAATAAAGCAACAGACACCAACAGGGGAAACAAAGAAAAAAAAAGGAAAAGAAAAGGAAAGGTAACACAATAATAAGAAGATACCAATTAAAAAAATAATTATAAAGAATAAGAAATTTAAAAAAGTGTAAAATACAAAATATAAAAAATATATATGTAAAATGTTCCTCTGGCTGGCTTAAGATCCCAGTCTTCTGTACTGTTGTGTTTCTCAGGATCCAACTGCTGGGTCCAAGAGTCTCTCTTTAGGTCAGTCTCTTAGTATTCTCAGGGACTATTTGTTTTTTTTTTACAGTTCAGGGTGGAGCTTGGTGTGGCTGTGTTGGTTGCCTGGATATTGGAGGGAGGGGTTATCTCTCCAGGGGACAATGGCTGCTCAGGTCCCAGGCTCTGGCGTGATTCAGCATCCAACTCGCTGCCAATTCCCTGGGTCCTCCCTCTCTCTCCAGATTCCGCAGCTTGGCACCTCTTCCCCCACTTCTGCCACTGGCAAAAGTCTTTCTCCAGTGAGCCCCGGGCAGGAGGGGCTCCGGCCATGCTTGCGCTTGCGCGTGTGCCCTGTCTCTTCTCCAGGGCTCAGGGCCGTGAGGCACCAGCCGCGGCGCCTGTGGGAGTGCTGAGTTGCCGGCTATGGAGGCAGGCAGGATGGCACGCGTGCGCACCTCTCCATTGGAACACTCAATTACTCCTTGACTGCAAGCCCTGCCCTGGAATCCACTCTGAAGGGGGCAGCCTCTCCTCTGCCCACACACCCCTGCCCTATCCTGGTTGTGAACCTGTATCCAGAGTCCCCCGCCGACCAGCAGTTTCATGGACGCTTCCTCCACTGCGCCCGTCCCTGGAGACGTGGCTGAGTGCAGCCGTGCCCAGCCGGTGCCTGGGTTTTCTGGGGCTCCCGGGGCGAGGGTCTGGTACACTGCCCCTCCCTAAGCTCCCAGTTCACCTCTCCCAGCAGGATTCTGTCTCACCCGGTCGCAGACTCTTTCCCAGCTCCACCTCCTCTGCGGGCTTGGGCAGGAAAGCACTCACCTTTGCTGCCCACTCCCTCTGCTCCCGGGCAGGCATTGGACTCTTCTCCTTATACTGCCATCATTTTCCAACCCCTATTTCATTAATTTAAAGGAGAGATGAATGTATCAGCTGAGACAATACAAAAAGAAAGGAATATATTTGAAAAGATGGTAGATGAAAAAGCAAAAAGGACTTAATAAATTCCAAATTAGTAAGTATTGGTGAGAGTAATCTTCAAGTTGGCTGAATGGGTGAATTTTAATGCCAATAATCACTGCTGAAAATAAGGTAAAAGGAATCATAGCACTGCTAGAATCAGCTTTCTTGGGCATAATGATGCATTCTGTCAGTAAAAGACAGCCAGGAGCCCTGGATGGTGTTGCTTGGTGGTTAGAGCATTGGCCTGTGCACTGAAGGGTCTCAGGCTTGATTCCCAGTCAAGGGCATGCAACTGGGTGGTGGGTTTGTTTGTAGGCTCTGATTGGGTCAAGTGTGAGAGGCAACCAATAGATGTATCTCATATCATGTTTCTCTCTCCTCTGTCTCTTTCCCCCTCTCATGTTCCTTTCAACTCTCTCTTTGACAAGCAATGGAAAAATGTCCTGGGGTGAGGATTAACAACAATAACAGAAGACCACTAGGTCTGGGTATAATCTGAGCCTTGTATACATATGCCTGAAATAGAAAAATCCATATTATGACACAAGGGTATGAAAAAGTAGAAGTACAGTGACAAGTGTGGTCCCAAAGATATCCATGACTGAACCATCAGAACCTGTAAATGTGTTACTTTACTTGGCAAAATATTTTGCTCATGTGGCCAAGATTAAGGGCTTTGAGATATTGAGATAGTGAGATACCAGGGGCCCAGTCTACTCACACAAGTTAGTAAAAATGAAAGGAGTGTTGTAAAGAAAGGACTGAATCCAAGAATACTTTATCCAGCAAGGATATCAGTCAAAACTGAAGGGGAAATCAGGAGCTTCACAGACAAAAAAAAAAAAAAAAGGCTAAGGGAGTTTATCACTACCAAGCGAGTAATGTAAGACATGCTAAAGGGAATGATGTAAAACGAAGAAATAAAAAAGTAAGAAAGAACACAGGCACAAAAATAGAAATGACTACAAACAAGTACCTTTCAATAATAACTTTAAATGTAAATAGACTAAATGCTCCAATCAGAAGACACCGAGTGGCTGAATGGATAAAAAGACAAGACCCATATATATGCTGTCTACAAGAGACCCACATCAGAACAAGAGACTCACACAGACTGAAAGTGAAGGATTGGAAAAATATCTTTCAGGCAAATGGTTATGAAAAAAAAGCTGGGGTAGCAATACTTATATCTGGCAAAATAGACCTCAAAGTGAAGGCCATAACAATAGACAAGGAAGGCCACTTCATAATACTAAAGGGATCAATACAACAAGAGGATATAATCCTGATGAACATATATGCACCCAATGCAGGAGCACCCAAATACATAAAAAAAACTCCTGGAAGATATAAAGAGAGAAATCAACAAGACAATCATAGTAGGGGACTTAAACACACCACTGACATCACTGTATAAATCCTCAAGACAAAAAAAAATCAGTAAATAAACAGCAATCCTAAATGACTCACTAGATCAGATGAACTTAATTGAGATCTTCAGAACATTTTACCCCAAGACCATGGAACAAACATTCATCTCAAGTGCACATGGGACATTTTCAAAAATAGACCACATATTGGGTCACAAACAAAGTCTCCCCAAATTCAACAAGACTGAAATCATACCAAGCATCTTCTCAGACCAGAATGGCACAATATTATAAATAAACTATAAAAACAATCCAAAAAACTCAAACACTTGGAAACTGAATAGCATGCTCCTAAATAATGATTGGCTTACCAATGAGATCAAAGAAGAAATTAAAAACATCCTGGAAACTAATGACAATAAAAACACAACAATCCAAAATCTATGGGACATAATGAAAGCAGTCCTGAGAGGGAAGTTTATAGCTCTAAAGGAGTACCTCAATAAACAAGAAAAAATGATAGTAAATTATTTAATTCTACAACTCAAAGAATTAGAAATAGAGCAACAAGAAAAGCCTAGAGTGAGTAGAAGGAAGGAGATAATAAAAATCAGAGCAGAAATAAATGACACAAAGACCAAAAAAAAATTCAAAATATCAATGAAACCAAGAGCTGGTTCTTTGAAAGGATAAACAAGATTGATGAACCTCTAGCCAGGCTCACCAAGAAGCAAAGAGAGAGAACCCAAATAAACAAAATCAGAAACAAAAGCAGCAAAATAACAAGACACCACAGAAATTCAAAGGATTGTTAAAAAAATACTACGAACAATTCTAACAAATAATATAACCTGGAGGAAATCAACATATTCCTAGAAAAATGCAACTTCCAAAACTCAATCAGGAAGATTCTAAAAATCTCAATAGGCAAATAACTATGGAAGAAATTGAAGCAGTGATGGAAAAAATGGCGGCCATATAGAGGATCACGTCCTGCATCTTCTTCGGGAGCAGACCGGGTAAGCAGCTGAAGTGAGTAACCCCAACCCAGAATTGGCACAGGAGATTCAGCTGGGAGTGACAGTTTGCACCTGGAGTCTGCTGGAGAGCACAGGGCAACTGCTTGGTGCTGAAGATTTTTCCGTAGTGGCGGCTCTGTGGAGGAGTCTGTGCCATCCCAAAGGGGAGAGTGCCTGGCATCACAAGCCAACACATCCAAGAATCCTGCAACAGAGGTACCCCAGGACCAGCCAGGATCCCAGGAACACCGGATCCTGCAAAGACGCAGACTCAGAGGAGCCTTGCACCTTCCCACGGAAAGGTTAGTTTTCACTGAGATAAAGTTGCAGTTTGTTCCAGGTGAGAGAGGACTGAGGGTGTGTGTGTGTGCATGCGCATTCGTGCACAGGGGAAATCTTCACCCCCCCAAACTCCTCCACCCCTTGGAGCCAACAAAATCCGTGAGGGGAAAGGGAACCCATGGGGCTGCTGGCAGAAAGGAATTCTGAAAAAATCTGCCCATATCTTGATTGGGTACGAGACGGCAGCCTCGGACTCTGCCAGTGTCCCGCTGCTAGCACCAGGGGAGAGAGGACTTGCGGAGGAGACTGAGAGGTCACAAAGTTAAAGGAGCTCTTTTTTTCCCTCTTTTCTCATTAAATATTTGCTCTTGATTATTGAGCCCATCACACAGGATCACCCAGTTGGGGTCACTCACAGAGACTGCAGGGGAATATTGTTTTTTTGTGGACCCTGAGGATCAGAGTGGGGAGAAACATCAAAAAACCAGCTTTGGGGCAGATCACTCCCCCAAACCAGTATTAAGTGCTGTAAGGAATTGAGGCCTAAATAATGCCTAGAGAGGACTGAGAGCCTCGGAGGTCATCCCAGGAACACTGCCACCCAGAGGCTGAACAACAAACTGACCCTTCTGCAAACGGCAGTCTGGGAAACAAAGAAATAATGACCGCTTTAAAATTAGGACTGTGATCTACAACAAGGAAGAGCAGTGTATCACAGGTAACTTCAATCCTCTCCTAACTACCTGACAGAACAAAGGAGAGTCAAACTGAAGAGAAGAGAAAGTCAATGACCCTCACTACTGTACATTTTTATTTTTATTTTTTCACCTTTTACCGAAGAAACTAATTTTTTCTTTCTTTTTTCTTTTTCACTTGAGTTTACTTTTTTAATTATTACATTTTTATTTTTAATCAATATTATTACTACTACTATTTTACCTTTTTAGTGTAATTTTATTTTCTCTTTATTTTATTTTGTGATTAGTGTTCTACATTCTATTTTCATTTCTCCTTTTAGCATCACTTTACTCAATCTCAATCTTACCTTTATGCCAACACACTCTTCTTCACTTTTCTCCTTTTGTTGTCCAGTTTCTCTTACCCCAGTCCTGCTTTAAACTATCCCTACTCCCTCTTTTTATCTCCTCTTAAAATTTCACCCTACTTATATATCTAATTTCCAATTCCCTGTTCTAAGTCCATACTCATCTCACTCTTCTATTTCTTCACTATCCATATTTTTCTCTTATCTTTCATTTTCTCTCCCTCTCTCTCTTTCTCTCTCTCTCTGTTGCTAAGCTATTGTTAGTGTGATTGTTGATTATACTGTTTTATTTTAATTTAAAAATTTTTTTTCTTTCTTGGTTATTTTTTTGCCACTGTTTTCCCTCACCTTGTTTGAAATTAGTGGTTGTTTATGGTCTGCACTCATCTCTATGTATTTGTTGCTGACATACATTGAAATTAGTGGCTACTCTATTAGAATCCCATCCCTATATAGTTTCTTCCCATCTTTTATTTCACTCTCTTTCTTATCTCTCTTACCTTTTTTTCTTTGTCCCTCTCCCAATTTCGTTCTTGCAACCTCTTTTTTTTTTTTTACAATTTACTCCCTTTTATTTTTCTCCTCCTCTTTCCCCTAATTCTCCTTTCTCTGGTGGCCACCATTATTTGGAGTTATTAGTATTGTGAATACATCTGTGTTCAGTATTTCGTGCATTGTGCCTTGTTGTGTGGTATTTCATGCCTTTAAATCAACAAGGAGAGAATCACATAAACAGACCTCCAGAGAAGAGAGATCATGGGGAGACAGAGAAACAGTCCACAAATGAAAGAGAAACAGGCATCACCAGAAAAGGAAGTAAACTAAATGGAGGCAACCAACTTGTCAGAGAAGGAATTCAGAGAAATGGTCATAAAGTGGTTGAGAAGAATGGAAGACAAATTCAACAATATGTGCAAGAACCAAGAGGAAATGTTGAAGAACCAAGACGAAATGAAAAGTGACATCACTGTTATGAAGAACTCAATAGAAAGCATCAACAGTAGACTAGGTGAAGCAGAGGATCGCATCAGTGAGCTAGAAGACAAGATAGAAACATATACCCAAACAGAGAAGCTTCTAGAAAAAGAAATTAAAAAGCAGGAGGAGAGCCTAAGAGAACTTTGGGACAACAGAAAAAGAAACAATATCCCTGTAATAGGGGTGCCAGAAGGAGTGGAAACTGAGCAAGGAATAGAAAGCTTATTGGAAGAAATAATGACAGAAACCTTTCAGTTATACGGAAGTGAAATCTCACACAAATCCAAGAAGCTTTCAGAGCGCCAAACAAAATGAACCCCAAAAGACCAATGCCAAGGCACATTATAATTAAATTGACAAACACCAATGACAAAGAAAGAATCTTAAAACCGGCCAGAGAGAGACAGAAAATTACCTACAAAGGATCCCCCATCAGACTAATGACTGATTTCTCAACAGAAACACATCAGGCAAGAAGGGAATGGAATGAAATATACAAAGTCATGCAAAGGAAGGGTCTGAATCCAAGAATACTGTACCCAGCAAGGCTATCAATCAAAATTGAGGGTGAAATCAAGAGTTTTGCAGACAAAAAAGGACTAAGGGAGTTTGTTACTACCAAACCAGCAATGCAAGAAATGTTAAAGGGCCTACTGTAAATAGTAAAAATAGGAAACGAAGAAGGAACAAAGGGGTAAAGAATAAAAATGGCGACAAACAAGTATTTATCATTAATAAATTTAAATGTAAATGGATTAAATGCTCCAATCAAAAGACATAGGGTAACTGAGTGGATAAGAAACATGACCCACGTATCTGCTGTCTACAGGAAACCCACCTCAAAAAAAAAAAGATGCACACAGACTGATGGTGAAGGGTTGGAAAAGGTTTTACAGGTGAATGGAAATGAAAATATAGCTGGGATAGCAATACTTATATGTGACAAATTAGATCTCAAAGTGAAGGACATAAAAAGAGATAAGGAAAGCCACTTCATTATACTAAAGGGAGCCATTCAACAAGAAGAAATAACTCTGGTAAACATATATACACCCAATATAGGAGCACCCAAATTCATAAAAAAACTAATGGAAGATATCAAGGGAGAGATTGACGGCAATACAATCATAGCGGGGAACTTTAACACTCCAATATCACCATTGGACAAATTCTCTAAACAAAAAATCAGCAAAGAAATATCAATCCTAAATGATGCATTAGAGCAGATGGACTTAAGAGACATCTACAGAACACTTCACCCCAAAGCCACAGAATATACATTCTTTTCAAGTGCATATGGGTCATTCTCAAAGATATACCACAGGCAAAGTCTCTTCAAATTCAAGAAGATAGAAATCATATCAAGCATCTTTCAGATCACAATGGCATACAACTGGAAATCAACTAGAATAAAAACAATCCAAAAAAATCAAACACTTGGAGACTAAACAGCATGCTATTAAACAATGACTGGATTACCACACAGATCAAAGAAGAAATAAAAAACATCATGGCAACAAATGATAACGAAAACACAACAATCCAAAATCTATGGGACACAGTGAAAGCAGGCTTGAGAGGGAAGTTCATAGCTCTACAAACGTACTGCAGAAAACAGGAAACAATGGTAATAAATTAACTAACCCTGCAACTCAAATATTTAGAAAGAGAGCAACAAGAAAAGCCCAGTATAAGCAAAAAAGAAGGAAATAATAAAGATCAGAGCAGAGATAAATGACATGGAGAACAAAAAGACAATACAAAAAAATCAATAAAACCAAGAGCTGGTTTTTTTAAAGGATAAACAAGATTGAACCTCTAGCCAGGCTCACCAAGAAGCAAAGAGAGAGGACCATAATAAAGAAAATCAGAAATGAAAGGGGAGAAATAACAACAGACCCCACAGAAATACAAAGGATTGTTAAAAATTACTATGAACAACTCTACTCCAACAAACTAGACAACCTTGAGGAAATGGACATATTCCTAGAAAAATACAACATTCCAAAACTTAATCAGGAAGAATCTAAAAATCTCAATAGTCCAATAACTATGGAAGAAATTGAAGCAGTAATAAAAAAGCTCCCAACAAACGAAAGCCCAGGGCCAGATGGCTTCACAGGGGAGATTTACAAAACATTTAAAGATCTAAAACCTATCCTCCACAGACTATTCCAAAAAATTCAAGAGGAAAGAACACTTCCAAGCTCATTCTATGAATCCAGCATGACCTTAATACCAAAACCAGATAAAGACAATACGATGAAAGAAAATTACAAGTCAATATTCCTCATGGACATAGATGGCAAAATCCTCAACAAAATCCTAGCAAATCGGATCCAACAGTACATCAGAAAGATCATATACCACGACCAAGTAAAATTTATCCCTGGGATGCAAGGATGGTACAATATCCGCAAATCAATAAATGTGATACATCACATAAACAAATTAAGAAATAAAAACCACTTAATCATATCAATTGATGCATAAAAAGCATTTGACAAAATCCAGCACCCATTTTTTATAAAAACTCTCAGCAAGGTAGGAAGAGAAGGCTCTTACCTCAATATAATAAAAGCTATTGATGACAGACCCACAGCCAACATCATACTCAATGGGCAAAAACTAAAACCATTTTACCTTAGGAAAATAACAAGACAGGGTTGCCCACTCTCACCACTCCTGTTCCACATAGTACTGGAAGTATTAGCCTTTGCGATTAGACAAAAAGAAGATATAAATGGCATCCAAATTTGAAAAGAAGAAGTAAAACTGTCCTCATTTGCAGATGACATGATATTGTACATAATATACCCAAAAGACTCCATGAAAAAATTATTAGACTTAACAAATTAATTTGCAATGTTGCAGGAAACAAAATTAATGCCAAGAAATCTACGGCATTTTTGTACACCAATAGTGAATGTACTGAAAGAGAGACTAAAAAAGCAATCCCATTTACCATCACACCAAAAAAACTAAGATATCTAGGAATAAACTTAACTAAAGAGGTAAAAGACCTCTACTCATAAAACTACAGGACGTTGAAAAGAGATAGAGGAAGACATAAACAGATGGAAGAACATACCATGTTCATGGATTGGTGGAATCAATATCATTAAAATGTCAATACTACCTAAAGCAATTTATAAATTCCACGCAATCCCCATTAAAATACCAACAGCATATTTTACAGACCTAAAATGAACTCTCCAAAAATTCATCTGGAATAAAAAAAAAACCCTGAATTGCTGCAGTAATCCTGAGAAAGAAGAACAAAGTAGGAGGGATCTCAACACCAGATATAAAACTCTAATATAAAGCCATTGTTCTCAAAACTGCCTAGTACTGGCACAAGAATAGACATATAGATCAATGGAATAGAATAGAGAACCCAGAAATCGACCCGAACCAATATGCTCAATTAATATTTGACAAAGGAGGCAAGAACATACAATGGAATCAAGACAGTCTCTTCAATAAATGGTGCTGGGAAAATTGGACAGATATATGCAAAAAAAATGAAACTAGACCACCAACTTAC
>PVJC01005991.1:7521-41271 GCA_004026665.1 Murina feae | reverse complement strand
AAAAGGACTTAAATGTAAGATGAGAAACCATAAAAATACTAGAGGAATACAAAGGCAACAAAATCTCAGACATATGCCAAAGCAGTTTCTTCACCAATACAGCCTCTAGGGCATTGGAAACTAAAGAGAAAATAAACAAATGGGACTTTATCAAAATAAAAAGCTTCTGCACAGCAAAAGAAACCACCAGCAAAACAACAAGAAACCCACTACATGGGAGAACATGTTTGGCAATGTTATCACTGATAAAGCTTTTATCTCCAACATTTATAGGGAATTCATACAAGTTAACAAAAAGAAGACAAACAATCCAATCAAGAAATGGGCAAAGGACCTAAATAGACACTTTTCAAAAGAGGATATTCAGAAAGCCAAGAGACATATGAAAACATGCTCAAAGTCACTAATCATCTGAGAGATACAAATCAAAACAACAATGAGATACCATCTCACACCTGTAAGAATGGCTATCATCAGCAAATGAACAAACAACAAGTGCTGGAGAGGATGCGGAGAAAAAGGAACACTCATGCACTGCTGGTGGGAATGCAGACTGATGCAGCCACTGTGGAGAACAGTATGGCATTTCCTCAAAATATTAAAAATGTAACTCCCTTTTGACCCTGTGATCACACTTCTGGGAATATATCCTAAGAAACAAGAAACACCAATCAGAAAGGACATATGCATCCCTACGTTCATAGCAGCACAATTTATCATAGCTAAAATTTGGAAATAGCCTAAGTGCCCATCAGCAGATGAATGGATTAGAAAACTGTGGTACATCTACACAATGGAATACTCTGCTGCTGTAAAAAGGAAGGAATTCTTAGCAATTGCAGCAGCATGGATGGAACTCGAGAACATAATGCTAAGTGAAATAAGCCAGTCAATGAAAGAAAAATAGCACATGTCCTCACTCATCTATGGATAACAATAACCATTATAAACTGGTAAACAAAAGTAGATACAGAGGCAGAGCAGCATCAAACAGACTGTCAAATTATAGCAATAAGGACAGGGAGGGTTGGTGGGGGGATAACAGATCAGTCAAGGGACTTTTATGCATGCATTTAAGCGTAACCAATGGACACAACACACTGGGGGTAGGGAAGGCATGGGGAAGGGCAGAGGAAAAAGAGATATATGTACTAATCTTTGTAAAACTGTATGTAAATAAATAAATAAATAAATAAATAAAATAATAAATAATAATAAAATAATAAAATAAAATAATAAAGTAATCAAAAACCTTCCAGCAAACAAAAGCCTGGTGCCAGACAGCTTCACAGGGGAGTTTTACCAAACATTCATGGAAGAACTAAAACCTATCCTCCTCAGACTATTCCAGAATATTCAAGAGGAAGGAATACTTCCAACCTCATTTTATGAAGCCTAATAACAAAATCAGATAAAGAAAACACAAGGAAAGAGAATTATAGGCCAATATCCCTCATGAACATAGATGCCAAAATACTCAGCAAAATTCTAGAAAATCAGATCCAGCAATACATCAGAAAGATCATACACCATGACCAAGTAGGATTTATCCCAGGGATGCAAGGATGGTACAATATCCACAAATCAATAAACGTGATACATCACATAAACAAATTGAGAGATAAAAACCACATAGTCATATCAATTATTGCAGAAAAATACATTTGACAAAATCCAACACCCTTTATTAATACAAACTCTCAGCATGGTAGGAATAGAAGGATAATACCTCAAAATTATAAAAGCCATATTTGACAAACGCACAGCCAACATCATACTCAATGGACAAAAACTAAAACCATTTCCCCTAACAACAGGAATAAGACCCTCCTGTCCAGTTTTATTCAGCATAGTACTGGAAGTATTAGCTATTGTTATCAGACAAAAAGAAGAAGAAATAAAAGGCATCCAAATTGAAAAAGAAGAAGTAAAACTGTCCTTATTTGCAGATGACATGATACTATACATAGAAAACCCTAAAGACTCCATCAAAAATTGTTAGATTTAATAAATGAATTTGGCAATGTAGCAGGATACAAAATTAATTCAATAAATCCATGGCATTTCCTTACACCAATAGTGAACTTATAGAAAGAGAAAGTAAAGAACAAATCCCATTTACCATCACACCAAAAAATTAAGATACCTAGGAATAAACTTAGCTAAGGAGGAAAAAGACTTACATAAGGAAAACTACAGGATACTGAAACAAGATATAGAGGAAGACATAAACAGATACAAGAACATACCATGTTCATGGATTGGTAGAATCAACATCATCAAAATGTCCATACTACCCAAAGCAACCTATAGATTCAATGCAATCCCCATTAAAATACCAACAGCATATTTCACAGATCTAGAAAGAACGTTCCAAAAATTCATCTGAAATTAAAAAATAAAAAAACCTTAAATAGCCACAGCAATCCTGAGAAAGAAGAACAAAATAGGTGAGATCTCAATACTAGATATCAAGCTGTATTACAAAGCCACTGTTCTTAAAACAGCTCGGTACTGACAGAAGAACAGACATATAGATCAATGGAATAGAATAGAGAACCCAGAAGTGGACTCAAACCACTATGCCCAATTAATATTCAACAAAGAAGGCAAGAGCTTACAATGGAATCAAGACAGTCTCATCAATAAATGGTATGGGAAAAATTGGACAGATACACACAAAAAGATGAAACTAGCTCACCAACTCACACCATACACAAAAATAAACTCGAAATGGATAAAGGACTTAAACATAAAACAGAAAACCATAAAAATACTAGAGGAATCCACAGGCAGTGAAATCGCAGAGTATGCTAAAGTGAATTTCTTAACTGATACTACTCCTAGGGCAATGGAAACTAAAGAGAAAATAAACAAGTGGGACTACATCAAAATAAAAAGCTTTTGCACAGCAATGGAAACCATCAACAAAACAACAAGAAAGCCCACTGCATGGGAGAACATATTTGCTAATGTTATCACCAAGAAGGGTTTAATCTCCAACATTTATATGAAACTCATACAACTTAACAAAAGAAAGATAAAAAATCCAATCAAAAATTGGGCAATGGACCTAAATAGACACTTTTCAAAAGAGGACATACAGAAGGCCAAAAGACATATGAAAACATGCTCAATGTCACTAATTATATGAGAAATGCAAATCAAAAGGATAATGTGGTATCATCTCACACCTGTCAGAATGGCTATCATCAACAAATCAACAAACAACAAATGTTGGAGAGGTGATGGAGAAAAAGGAATCCTTTACACTGCTGGTGGGAATGCAGACTGTGGAGAACAGTATGGAATTTCCCCAAAAAACTAAAAATGGAACTCCCATTTGACCCAGTGATCCCACTCTAGGAATATATCCCAAGAAGCTAGAAACACCAATCAGAAAGAATATATGCACTCCTATGGTCATAGCAGGACAATTCACCACGACTAAGATTTGGAAACACCCTAAGTGCCCATCAGCAGATGAGTGGATTAAAATGCTGTGGTACATCTACACAATGGAATACTATGCTGCAGTAAAAAAGTAGGAATTCTTGCCATTTGCAACAGCATGAATGGAACTGGAGAGCATTATGCTAAGTGAAATAAGCCAGTCAGAGAAAGATAAATACCCCATGATCTCACTCATTTGTTGAATATAGTGAACAACATAGACTGATGAACAAGTACAAATCCAGAGACAGAGAAGCAGCATTCAGACTGTCAGACCTCAGAAGGAAAGTACAGGAGGGTGAGAGTAAAGAGGAGAGATAAACCAAAGAACTTGTATGTATGCATATAAGCCCCACCAATGGACACAGACAACAGGGGGATGAGAGCATGAGTGGGGAAAGGGTTGGGATTTACGGGAGGATGAGGTCACATATGTAATACCTTAATCAATAAAGAAATTAAAGATTGAAAAAAATTTGCAAAGCTCAAGCACAAAAATTTCAAATTGCCATTTTTGAAATGCAAACACGTGGACAGGCTGGGAAATGTAGCCTTGCTATTGACCCAGGAAGAAAAAGAAATGGGATTTGATGATCATATACTATTGACTATGCAACAGCCAAGATATAGAGTGCAGCACACTGACTCACTTGGGAGAAAAAGAATCATATGCTTTCCAAAGCAAAGTATCTGAGCCTTACAACATAACATAACAGTGACATTGGTATATATTATCACATGAAACCAGATGTAAGTGATTTTGTCTAGTTGTTAAAATTTATGTTTCATTTGTTTAAATAATTAGTTAACTGATGAAAAATTGTTCCTGCAGTTTTTTTTTTATATTTGCAAATCAAAAATTTTAATCTTACACCCATGCTTTTTAGCAGCTACTTGAGAGACTTCATAATCCAGTATTTTACAGAATACTGCTAACTGCATTTGTAGATATTAACTTATTGGTGCTTCCTGAATGAAAAGTCATTTCGGTTAGCATGATATTGCATTTATTAAAATCTTACTATCTCAATTAATGTTTAAAATGGCTTTAATGCTTTAAATTTTTTGCCCTTAATTAATCCATAATGCCTTCCTAGAGGAATCTTCCAAAAATGGCAATATGAAGCTTCAACTTTTCTAGTTGACAAATTTTCAGCATATTTATTGGATAATATTCAAATCTTCTCAATTTTAATTAAATTGGAATATAAATAGCATGCATATTTGTTACCCATAAACATGAATTTCCTAAATCATAATCATGAATATATTTATGTCAATTATCTCAGTGAATCTTTTAATTAATAAACTTGGAAACTTTTGAACAGAAATAAAAATTTAAAAAAACAAAAAATAAACAAAAAACTTGTAATAAGTT
Organism: Murina feae; assembly: GCA_004026665.1. Lineage (NCBI taxonomy): Eukaryota > Metazoa > Chordata > Mammalia > Chiroptera > Vespertilionidae > Murina > Murina feae. Next base: position 36,440 of record PVJC01005991.1, on the reverse strand, counting down.
ATCTAACCCTACAACTTAAAGAATTAAAAAGAGAGTAACAAGAAAAACCTAGAGTATATAGAAGGAAGATAATAATAAAGCTCAGGGTAGAAATAAATTACCAAAAAAAATGCAAAAGATTAATAAAACCAAGATCTGGTTCTTTGAAACAATAAACAAGATTGATGAACTTCTAGCCAGGCTCTCAAGAAACAAAGAGAGTGGACCCAAATAAACAAAATCAGAAATGAAAGAAATGAAGTAATAACTGACCCAACAGAGATACAAAGGATCATAAAAAAAACTATTAAAAACTCTATTGCAATAAACTGGAAAACCTTCATCAAATGGATATATTTTTAGAAAAATACAATCATCCAAAATTCAATCAGGAAGAATCAGAAAACTTGAATAGAACAGTAACTACTGCAAAATCAAAGCAGTAATCAAGAAACTTCCAGCAAACAAAAGTCCTGGGCCAGATGACTTCACAAGGGAGTTTTACCATTCAAAGATGAACTAACACATATCCTCCTCAAACTATTAAAAAATTTTCATAAAGAAGGAACACTTCCAAACTCTTTCTATGGCTTCACTATTACCCTAATCTCCAAATCAGATAAAGACACTACAAACAAGGAGAATAACAGGCTAATATCCCTGATGAACATAGATGCTAAAAATCTTTAATGAAATTCTAATAAATTGGATCCAAAAATACATTGGAAAGATCATAGACCATGATCAAGTGGGATTTATTCCAGGAATGCAAGGCTGGTACAATATTGACAAATCAACAAATGTGATATATCATATAAACAAATTGAAATATAAAAACTACATAATCATATCAATAGATGCAGAAAAAGCATTTGACAATATCCAACACCCTTTTTAGATAAAAACTCTCAACAAAGTGAGAATAGAGGGATCTTTCCTCAACATAATAAAGGTCTTATATGACAAACCTACAGCCCACATCATACTCAATGGGTAAAAACTAAAATCAGTTCCGATAAGAACAGGAACAAGACAGGGATGCCCACTTTCACTATTCCTGTTTGACATAGTACCAGAAATGCTAGCTGTAGTGATCACACAAGAAGAAATAAGAGGCATACAAATGGAAAGGTGGAAGTAAAACTGTCATTACTTGCAGATAACATTATACTGTACATGGAAAAGCCTAAAGATTCTGTCAAAAAAAACCTACTAGATTTAAGAAATGAATTCCACAACATAACAATTTCTTCAATAAAATTAATACCCAAAATCTATTACATTTTTAAACACCGATAATGAACTCTCAGAAAGGGAAACTATACAAACAGCCCCATTTATCTTTGTAAGAATAAAAATTATGATACTTAGGAGTAAGCTTAACCAAGAAGGTAAAAGACCTGAACTCAGAAAACTACTGGATGTTGAAAAAAGAGAAAGAAGATACACACAAGTGGAAGAGTATAGCATGTTCATAGATTGATAGAATCAACATCATTAAAATGGGCATACTACCCAAAGAAATCTACAGATTCAATGCAATCCCTTACAAAATGCCAATGGCTTATTTCACAGACCTAGAACAAATATTCAAAAAAGTTATATGGAATCAAAAAAGACCCCCAAAACCTGTACCAATCTTGAGAAAAAAGAACAAAGTTGGAAGGATCACAATACCAGATATCAGTTATACTACAAAGCCTCTGTACTTAAAACAACCTGGTACTGGCACAAGAACATGCATACAGACCAATGGAACAGAACAGAGAACCCAGAAATCAAGCCAAGCCATTATGCTCAATTAATATTTGACAAAGGATACAAGACCATACAGTGGAATCAAGACAGTCTCTTCAATAAATGGTGTTGGGAAAACTGGACAGATACATGCAAAAAATAAAATAAAATTAGACCGCCAACTTACACCATACACAAAAAGAAACTCAAAATAGATAAAAAAAAACTTAAATGTAAGATGAGAATCAATAAAAATCCTAGAAGAAACTATTGTTAGCAAAATCTCAGACATCTCTGGAAGCAATAGTATATAGATACATCTCCTATGACAATAGAAACTAAAGAGAAAATAAACAAATAGGACTACATCAAAATAAAAAGCTGCTTCCCAGCAAAATAAATCATTGACAAAATAAAAAGAAAGCCTACTGCATGGGAGAACATATTTGTCAATGTTATCTCCAATAATGGGTTAACCTCCACAATTTATAGGGAACTCATACAACTTGACAAAAGGAAGATAAACAATCCAATAGCTAAGGAAAAGCAAATCCTATTGGGCTTTTATGTTTGGCAGAAATTTTTCAGAATGAATTCTTTATGAGATATAATATAAATACCCTAAAAAAAAATTAAGGAATATACCTGAAATGGGCAAAGGACCTACATAGACACTTCTCCAAAGCAGACCCAAAGGCATATGAAAAAATGCTGACCATCACTAATCATCTAAGAGATGCAAATCAAAATGACAAGGAAGTACTACTTCACACCTGTAAGAATGGCTATCATCAACAAATGAACAAATGATAAGTGCTGGTGAGGATGTGGAGAAAAGAGAACCCTCACAAACTGCTAGTGGGAATGCAAACTGGTGCTGACTCTGTAGAAAACAGTTTGGAGTTTCCTCTAAAAATTAAAAATGGAACTACCATTTGACCCAGTGATTCCACTTCTAAGAACATATCCCAAGAATTCAGAAATATGCCATTCAGAGAAAGATAAGTATAATATAATCTCACTCATATGTGGAATCTAATGAATAATATAAACCTCAACAGATGAACAAAAATAGAACCAGAGACATAGAAACATGGAACAGACTGTCAAACCTCAAAGGGAAGGCGGCGCAGGGGGTGAGGGAGGAAAAGGGGAAGAGATCAAATAATGAACTCATATGAGTATATGCCTAACCCATAGACACAGACATTAGTGTAGTAAAGGCCTGGTGGGGGCGGGGGGGAGGGGCAGGGAGGTAAAGAAAAATGTGGAACCCTAACCAGTTTGGCTCAATGGATAGAGCGTCGGCCTGCGGACTGAAGGGTCCTGGGTTCAATTCCAGTCAAGGGCATGTACCTTGGTTGCGGGCACATCCTCAGTGGGGAGTGTGCAGGAGGCAGCTGATCAATGTTTCTCTCTCATCAATGTTTCTAACTCTCTATCCCTCTCCCTTCCTGTCTATAAAAAAATCAATAAAATATATATTTTTTCTTTTATATATATATATTTTTTATTACATAAAGTATTACAAAGATTAGTACATATATCTGTCTATATATCTATCTATCTATCTATCTATCTATCTATCTATCTATCTATCTATCTATCTATCTATCTATATACACTAGGGGCCCAGTGCACAAAAATTTGTGCACTCGAGAGGTCCATCAGCTCGACATGTGCCCTCTCGCAGTCTGGGACCCCTCTGGGGATATCCACCTGCTGGTATGCCTGGTCAGCCTGGGTGAGGGGCTGATGGCTGTTTGCAGGCTGGCCAAGACCCCCAGTGCAGATCCTCACCCCATTAGGATGTGGCCAGCCTGGGTGATGGGATGAGGGCCGTTTTCAGGCTGCCCACAGTCCCTTCAGGTTTTGAGTTCCTACTGGGGTACCTGGCCAGCCTGGGTGAGGGGCTGATGGCTGTTTGCAGGCTGGCCAAGCCCCCCAGTGTGGACCCTCACCCCATTGGGGTGTGGCCAGCATGGGTGACGAGCTGATGGCTGTTTTCAGAATTTCAGTCTGCCCACAGCTCCCATTGACCCAATGTCCCAGCAAGGCTGGCTGGATGCAGGTTTTTGGGGTTTGTTTATCTTCTATAATTGATACACTGTTCCCTTAAGCCAGGGCCTAGTAACAAAACCTCCTCTCTGCTTCAGCTCTGGCTTCTATAATGAAATAATGTTTAATTAGAAGTCAGGCCCCGTCTGCTGTTTTCTTCAGCTCCTAGGATTGAAACATTTGTTGCAAATATGATGATGTTCCCTGGAGCGGAGAGAAGCCAAGGGGGCTCGCAAACAGTTTCACTCCTGCTGCATTGGACGCTGCCTATTTACTCTGCTCCCTGAGTACCGTCCTCCATGTTGGTTGGGTTAATTTGCACACAGTCGCTCTGATTGGCTGGTGGGCGTGGCTTAGGCATCTCTAAGAAACGGTTAATTTTAATATCACTCTTTTATTAGTTAGGATATATATATATATATATATATATATATATATATATATATATATGTAATTAAAGGGTAATATTGAAATTGACTGTTTCTTTGGGATGCCTAAGCCACGCTCACCAGCCAATCAGAGCGACTGTATGCAAATTAACCCAGTCAAGATGGAAATTAGCACTCACGGAGCTGATTAAACAGGCAGCTTCCATTGCAGCAGGAGTAAAACTGTTTGCCGGCTGGCTGGGCCCCTCTGTGCTCCAGGCAACAACATATTTGCAACATTGTCTCAATTGTAGAAGCCTCGGAGGTGAAGCAAACAGCAGTCCTGGCTGCCACTACTAAGGCAACATTGTCTCAATTATAGAAGCCACGAGCTGAAGGAGGCTTCCTTACCTGCCTAGGCCTTGGCTTAAATGAACAGTGTATAAATTATAGAAGATAAAGAAACCCCAGAAACCTGCTTCCAGCCCGCCTTGCTGGAACATTGGGTCAATGGAAGCTGTGGGCAGCCTGAAAGCCTGAAAACAGCCCTCAGTCCATCACCCATGCTGGCCACACCCCAATGGGGTGAGGGATTCCATTGGGGGGCTTGGCCAGCCTGTAAACAGCCATCAGCCCCTCACTCAGGCTGGCCAGGTACCCCAGTAGGAGACCAAAACCTGAAAGGACTGTGGGCAGCCTGAAAGTCTGAAAATGGCTCCCAGGCCCGCACCTAGGCTGGCCACACCCCAATGAGGTGAGGGACCCCACTGGGAGGCTTAGTCAGCCTGCAAACAGCCATCAGCCCCTTACACAGGCTGACTAGGCATGCCAGCAGGTGAACATCCCCAGAGGGTTCCCAGACTGTGAGAGTGCACAGGTTGGGCTGAGGGACCTCCTGAGTGCACAAATTTTTGTGCACTGGGCCCCTAGTGTGTGTGTGTGTGTGTGTGTGTGTGTGTGTGTGTGTGTGTGTGTGTATTTTAAAAAAAGAAAAGAAAATGTGCAAAAAGGGGACATATGTAATACTTTCAACAATAAAGTTTAGAAAAATAAAATAAAACAAACCAAATGTGGTTGGCACATTTTCTAAGTGTTTATTTTCCTTTGTTTTTTTTACGTTTTTATTTATTGATTTTTAGAAAGAAAGAAGAAGGGTGAGAGAGGTAACTATGGATTTGTTCCTTTTATTTATGCATTCATTGGTTGATTCTTGCATGTGCCCTGCCCAGGGATGGAACCCATAACCTTAGAGTATCAGGTAGTCTCTCTAACCAACTGAGCTACCTGCCAGGGTTCTGTGTTTCTTAATTGTACTCTTGCCCAGCATTTGTCCACACTTCCCTCTCACAGTTGATATCCTCCTTTTGTTCCTCATCCACAAGGTAGTACAGGGTCAGTGAAAATACCAAGTTTTAATTTTACTGGAGTTCCCTTGTTAGAGACTGACTCTCCTCCCTCCTCCCTAAACCCAAACCAAAGGAAAGAGATTCATTTGGTCCAGGTTAGGTCAAGGGTCAATTACCTGTGGCCAATAGTGAGGTTATGTTAGGTTAAGTAGATCCATGAGGCTGTAGGGAAGGGAAAATTCATACCTATTCAGTCAGTTCCATATATGTCCACTATAAATAAAGGGAACAGAACAGAAAATAAAGATAAAATAGCAAAATAAAGCCAGTGTTAAAGTTGACACATAAAAATTCAGATTAGTGGTGCTGCACAGTTGTTAAAGGGAGTTCCATATTTGTCTTTAAGCTTTATGACTGTCAAACTAAAGGTGGAGACATAATAGGTGACAAAATTCACAACCTATCTGAGATAAAACTGTCCAATAGCTAAGGAAAAGCAAATCCTATTGGACTTTGATGTTTGGGAGAAATTTTTCAAAATGAATTCTTTATGAGATATAATAGAAATATACTAAAATACATTAAGCAATACACCTTAAAACTTACATACAGCTGTTTCAAATGGTCCTCCACTGCAGTCAATGTTGCAGAACTCAGCATTTTTTTTGCTGACTCACCACTGTTAGTTGATTGACATTAGACCTTAAATATAACTATTAATTCTAATTATTGTTTCCGATTTATTTTTAATTGAAAAAGTCTTGACCATAGTATTTAGTAAACCCCAGTTAATGTTTATTATGAAAGATGAAAATATCAATTTCAAACTAAGGTAAAATATCATTATATGATTTTAATTTGTATGAAAACTAGTGGTGTGCTGGTCAATGTTTAACAACCAATTGTAGATGGCAGTGGGGTGTGAAGGTTAGAGGGTACTTTAATTTGTAGTGTTCATCAATTTCCATAGTATTAGCAATTTCAAGTGAGCAATGTGATATCAGTGACTGTGGAGTTGGACAGACATGCCATAACACACCATTATAGAGAATTTTCACTATGCAGATACAATACACATAAATTCAAGACATAGATAATAGTAAAATGTAGTAATTAATCAGGATGTAGGGAGTTTTCAATATTTCCTCCCCAATTTACTTATCCTTTAAGTATTAATAATGGCTAAATTTAACATCTGGTTCTCAAATTTTCTGAAAATGTAGCAATCAACTCTTGCAAACTAGTAAGGACCAGTTCTGTTACACTGTAAAAGACCAACGGCAATCAATTGCTTTCTGGAATCTGGAGAAGGGCTGAGCATAAATGAAGAGAGACTAGACAAGAAATATAAACTTGGAAGGCATTTGGGGAGCCAGGCAGAAGCTGCACCCTCAAGTGGAGTGGGCTTCCCAAATCTCTGGACCCATGGCTTTTTATTTACTGGAAAACACATTGGCCCTTTAGGAATGCAAACAGGAATATCAAAGGTAAAGTTTGGTAAACAGGAAAAGATTGTTAGGGGAAATGTCTACAGCTATTCAGCAGGTAATAATATGCAGATTTTCAGCCCTGCTGAAAATGTCCATCAGCCTTCTGATGAACTTCTCACATTTATTATGCAAACTACTGCTCTTAGCCTTCAGCATGAAGCACAATTGGTTATAGCTTCATGGCAATCAGAAAATAGTACTGAGACAAAAATGTTTTTTAAACAGGTGCCTTTGTTTCAAGACTAGAGGCCCAGTGCACAAAATTTGTGCACTCCGGGGTCCCTTTGCCCAGCCTGTGCCCTCTCGCAGCCTGGAACCCCTCGGGGGATGTCCACCTTCTGGCTTAGGCAGTCAGACATCCCTCTGGCATCCCTCAGGGGATGTCCACTTGCCAGAAGGGAGCAGGCTTAAGCTGCAGTCGGACATCCTTAGCGTTGCTGAGAAGGCAGGAGAGGCTCCCACCACCACTGCTGTACTGGCAGCCTGGCTTGTGACTGAGCAGAACTCCCCCTGTGGGAGCACACTGACCACCAGGGGGCAGCTCCTGCACTAAGCATCTGCCCCCTGGTGGTCAGTGTATGTCATAGTGACCAGTCATTCCCAGTCATTCTGCTGTTAGAGTCAATTTGCATTTTACCCTTTTATTATATAGGATAGGAATAAACATCAAGTGCTGAGAAGGTACTCACATCTGTTTGATTGTAGTGAGTACCGTCTCAGCACTGTTTCTTTGGTTTACTCTTGACAGTTGTGAGCAGTGCAACAGTTTGTTTTGTTTTGATGGTCTATGAACCCATTGAATCCGGTCTGGTTCAAATGTTCTTTGAGATTCAATTACTTTCTAGATTTGATTTTCAGATTATTTTAGCTTTCAATAATAAAAGCTACTTTACTATTTCAAGTAAAGTACAGGAAATATAGTCTTATTATAGGTCCAAATCTTCTAAATTCCTAACACCTTTTTCAACTACTGAATAATGTTTAAAATAGAATTTTAGGAAAATATGAAATACTAAGGAATGTGGCATTTTCTAATAGCTTAACATACTATATTTACAATGTTTTCTTAGATACTAGAGCCTTACATTTCTTAAACATATTAAAACTAAAACAATGAGATAAAATGTGAAGATGAGACATTTTTAAAGAGAACATATAGCTCAGTTGGTTTAAGAGTCATCCTGTACACCAAAATGTTGCTGGTTCCACTTCTGGTCAGAGCAAATGCCCAGGTTGCAGGCTCTATCCCTGGTAGAAGACACATAGGAGGCAGCTGGTGGATCTCTTACATCAATGTTTCTCTTTCTCCCTCTCCCTTTCTCTCTCTAAAAAAAATAAAATTAAAAAGAGAACATATAAAATTGGCTGATAAAACAACTCTATAAAGTATTGATATTAAATCTCATTACATATATGTACTAGACTAATAAGTCATGTATAAAGATGTGGAGATTTGGCATCTGCTTCAGAGATTTAAAATCAGAAGAAATTGATATACCAGGAGCAAGAGTGAAATGCTAAAACTCAAACATATGTGAAAATTTTTGAAAATTGTATATGTAGTCAATTAGAAATTTGTGATAATGGGTGCCCAGAAGGAAATAATATTTTGCACAGGTGTAAACAGCTAATTTGCAAAGGATTGTGTTTACTTATAATTGAGGAAGTCTGATGAGGTATAAAAGGATAAAACAGAGTGAGGGAAATCTAATGGATTGTGTAGAAATGAAAGTGTGGTGGCTACAAGAGTCTGAGCCAATATGAGACACAGTCATGAAATTTTTGGTGAGTTTCCTCTCTCCATTTCGTTATGACCAACAGACAAGGAATTAATGCAAAGTGGGTGGAAAGGAGAGATTATGATAGAAAAGAGTTTGATATACAATTTTCAGGTGCTAGAGACCTCATCATAACAACTACTTTGTAATGACATCATTTCTTTTGTATTTCACCCATGTTATCTAATCTAATAAAAGACTAATATGCAAATTAACCATCACTCTGAGACACCTAAGACACTCCCACCAGCCAAGTCACACCCCAGCCAATCAGAATGACTATATGCAAATTAACCCAGCCAACATGGTGACTGGCAGCCACAGAGGTAGAACAAATAGGAGGCTTCTGTTTGGAGAAAACTGTCTGCCTCAGCTGGCTCAAAGCTACAAAGTTTCAATTATAGAAGATAAATAAACCCCAGAACCTGCTTCCAGCCAGCCTCGCTGGGACCTTGGGTCAATGGGAGCTGTGGCCAGACTGCAGACAGCCATCAGCCCCTCACCCAGGCTGACCAGTCACCCCAGTTGAGACCCAAACCCTGAAGGAGCTGTGGGTAGCCTGAAAACAGCTCTCAGCCCCTCACCCAGACACCCCAGTAGGGACCCGAACCATGTGGGCAGCCTGAAAATGGCCCTCAGCCCCATACCCAGGCTGGCCACACCCCCATGGGGTGAGGATCCACACTGTGGGGCTTGGCTAGCCTGCAAACAGCCATCAGCCCCTCACCCAGGCTGGCCAGGCATGCCAGCAGGTGGAAATCCCCCGAAGGGTCCCAGACTGTGAGAGGGCACACGCCGGGCTGAGGGATCTCCCCCTGAGTGCACAAGTTTTTGTGCACCGGATCCCTAATAAAATATAGTTATTCATACTAGTTTGAAAATATCTACTAGTCTATCTAATAAAAGACTAATATGCTAATTGCATCATTCTGCTACATCCCAAGCCACGCCCACCAGCCAATCAGAGTGACTATATGCAAATTAACCCAACGAAGGTGGCGGCCGGCAGTCACAGAGCTAGAGCAAGCAGGAGGCTTTGTTGCCCTGGCAATGGAAGAATCTGCTTACCTAGGCAGGCTGTTGCCTCTGTTCAAGGCAACAAAGTTTCAATTATAAAAGATAAATAAAGCCCAGATAACTGCTTCCAGCCAGCCTCACTGGGAGCTTGGGTGGCTGGGGGCTGTGGCCAGGCTACAAACAGTCATCAACCCCTCATCCAGGATGGCCCCAACCTCATGAAGGTGAGGATCCCTGCTGGGGGGTTTGGTAGGCCTGAAAATGGTCCTCAGCCCCTAACCCAGGCTGGCCAGGCACCCCAGCAGGTACCCCTACCCTGAAGGGGGTGTGGCCAGTCTGAAAACGGGTTTCAGTCCCTCACCCAGGATGTCCAGGAACCCCAGCGGGATCCCCACCCTGATCTGGGACCCATGCACCAGGCCTCTATTCCATATAATAAAAGGGTAATATGCAAATTGACCCTAATAGCAGAACAATGGGGAATGATTGGTCACTATGACACACACTGACCACCAGGGGGCAGACGCTCAATGCAGGAGCTGTCCCCTGAGCAGGGGGAGCTCTGCTCAGCCACAAGCCAGGCTGAAGGCTGCCAGTACAGTGGTGGTGCCTCCTCAGCAGCACTAAGGATGTCCGACTGCAGCTTAGGCCTGCTCCCTGCTGGCAAGAGGACATCCTCTGAGGGCTCCTGGGCTGCCAGAGGGATGTCTGACTGCCAGCTTAGGCCTGATTGCCCGGGGAGCAGGCCTAAGCCAGCAGGTGGACATCCTCCAAGGGTTCCCAGACTGCGAGAGGGCACAGGCAGGGCTGAGGGACCCCTTCTTCCCCAACGTGCACAAATTTTTGTGCACTGGGCCTCTAGTATAATAATAAAAGCACTATGTTGTAATTAGACCAGACATCCTTTCGGACATCCTTCTGGATGACCTTCTGGACAAAACTGGTGCTGTGAGGGAAACCTAGGTCCTGAGTGCCAGAGGGAAGCCAGTGCTGGCAGCTGGGGGAAGGAGGCCTCTACTATATACATATAGTTTGAATAGCAATTAAGAGTGAGAAATCTGGGGAAGACTGCCTATGTACAATCCCAGCTCTGCTATTTACCAGTTGTATAAACTTAGCAAGATATTTAAACTATTAATACATCAGTTTTCCCATCTATATAAAGGGGATAATAACTAACTCATAGGACTGAGGTAAAGATTTATTAAGCAAATATACCTTTTAACAAATTTATATATTCACATATATTGGAACAATCCTCAATAAATGTCAGTGCTCATCATGATTATAATCTTTATCATTATTATAGTTGTACTATTATAAAAAGGCCATAAGTTTACATATATAGGCCACCTAAAATGTTGAGAGGATGTCAGCTAAAAATGTTCTAAAACTGAAGCTTATGATGATTGTTCAGATAGTCCCCAGAGGAAAACTTCTATGTTAGGAACTATCTATCAAAATAAAGAATTGGTTAAGCGACCCCTATAAGACAGATGCAGAAGATAAAATCTTACAGCTGGGCTAATAGCCCAAGATGCTGACATTGCATCTATATCTTAACCTTGTTTGACCTGGTAGGAAACCAATATGGGCAAGCTGCTCCCATAGCTTTGGGGTAACTATCCCTAGATAGAACAGTTTAATTGAAAATTCCAGAATTTCTTAAAATTCTATGATGGGATCATTATATCCTTGCCCAAAGAACCTAGAGCTGTTTTCTGCCACCCAAAGGATATTTATCTTGTACTGTATTTCCTTCTCTTTTCTAAAAAGAGGAGAAATGAGCTATTTAAAGAATTGTCATTTTTTATTTTTTAAAAATTTTGATGAATTGTATTATAATTTACCAAAAAATGCCTATTTTTGTTTCATTAAATTGCCACTCATTTTAAATATAGGAATATTGCCCTTTATGCCAGAATATGCAAGAAGTCATAAGTTAAATATAATCTTGCACAAAATAAAATTAAGGTAATTAGAGTATCTATTTTTATATATAACAAGATCAAAGCAGATTAAAACATCACAATCTCATCTTTCTAGCCTATTTTCATTTTAAGGAAGCATATTTAATGACTATGGCATTTCATGTAAGTACACTGAAGTAAAATTGCAAATGTGACAAAAATGAAATAATTCATTTGGTTGAAGTTACTTGTTCCCCTGAGATTTGTCTCTATTCCTCCTGGCAAAGCCTCATCAATGAAAAGGTGTGATTTTCTAAAAAGTTCACAATGCTGTAAAAACTAACTCAGTCACAAATGAGGTATTGCTATAATGTATCACAGTTTGCATCTTTTGCTAAAATTGGAGAGATATGATTTAACAGCTTGAGGCATAGTTTTGTCTCAAAATAATCCACATTTATTACAACCAAGGAGTTAAGAATTATTCCTTTAGTATGTGTAAGGATGAGATTCATATGCCTTCACACATAGACATGTATTATTATTATTATTATTATTATTATTATTATTATTTTCCTATATGTACATTATTTCAAAGCAATACTCAAGACTGGTTCAAGAAAAAAATTAGGAAAAGTTAAATCTAGACTTTTCAATCACATACATTTAAAAAATCTTTATAAAGATTAATATAATTTCTTAGGAGTCTTAAGAACCATATTTAAAAAATATTGCAATGAAAAAAATACCATAAGCAGATATATAATTTATTTTTTGAGAAAATAATTAAAACTAAGGTTTTTCCAATAAAAGGGAGCAATAAAAATAGGATGCCATACCATAGTTACATGTTAATTACCACATTCTGTACAATGTGGATGTGCTTAACATGCATTCATAGACAATATGAACTTTACTATTTAAAAATCACAAATCCCTTGTCAATGCTGTAAATTTACAAATGTTGGAATAAATACCTAGAAATAAGTAAATTTTAAAAACTGAAGCCTCTGACAGTGTTTATAGAACAACTAAATAAGTAGAAATAGTACAGTAAGTAAATTGACATTACTACTAGTTTCCACTTACTTTCTTCATAATATGGCTATCTGGTGTTGCATTTGTGAAGATACTTTCTACAACCACATGGGTACCTCAGAGATTATGAGCAGCCAAGGTCATCAACAGAGAATCCTAAATGATGATAGAGTTATCTGTTTCAAAGAATGTTGTTTGTATATGGTCCAAAAAACATCAAACCAGATGATGGGTCAGTAAACTCAGCCCAATAGCCTTCAGCTTTAAGAGCATAGCATATTTCCTTAGCACCACTGATAAACTTGTCTAAGAGCATTTCTCTTTCATTTTCTACCCCCTCACTCCACATAGTCATATAATTCTTAGTTTTTTGTGTTACAGTCAGAATCATTAGTTTGTTGGTGGCCATTTCTGGAAACAGTGATTAAAAATCTCTTCGTAGCAATTCTCGACATGTTTGGATTGCACACTCCACTTTGGCACTTTCAAAGTACGTTTCTGCATTGTTAATTGCTTGTTCAACAGGTGCATCATTACTCTGAAATTCATTCACATATTGTGTCATCACAAACTCATGTCTTTCATTTGATAAAGGTTCTGCTAAAACATCAGGAAAAGTTTTATGAAGCTGACTTTTCTTTTGTGAAATGGTCCCGTTTAGATGACATTCAAAACCTATGTTCCCAGGAAGCTGGAATCTCCGATTCTAAGGCCCAAATGGTCCTATTATTTCATTTGACCATATTGTTTGAGAGCCTGGCTTGTTGGTTCAGTCCCATGTTGGGGAGCTTACAGCGGCAGCTGATGGATGTTTCTCTCTCTCTCTTTCTCTCTAAATATCGGACGGTGCAGAGGCCACATGAGACGTCCATGGCCACTTTTTAATTTTTTAAGTTAAGTTCTATATGGGAAGACAACACTGAACGGAAAAAGTTTGAAAGCCACAATTGAAGAACTGAAATCTTATTCACATCCAAAATATAGGTTTTATCGGTTTTGTGTATGTATGTGTGCAAATTTGTACGTATATATCTATGTGTTTAATGGTGTGTGTGTGTGTGTGTGTGTGTGTGTGTGTGTACCCACATATGTAAGGAAATGTCTGTGGACAGATGCCTGGATCAATGTCTACAGAGAGTAACAGGGCAGCAGCCATGACACTTTCCAAAAGGTGCTAGCCAATTCACAGATATTTGGAGTGTAGGGTAGGGGACTGTGATTTATCAAAGCTTACAGACAAATTTTGCTGAAGGAATGTGTCTGAACCATAATAATAAATGACATGAACAGCTTCAAACTTGATAATTATTCTGGAAAGGAATTTGAAACACTTTGAAAAGAAAGTTATTAGATAAGTTAAATAGCATGAGAAGAAGATTATTCCATTAAAAAAAAAGAATCCACAAAAGCATGCCTAGACATGAAAAGCTGAACTGAGCGTGATAGTGTACTGTTCAGTGCAGGGTAAGAGTCAAGACAGCCTTACTAATAAGTTGTTTACACAGACTAAGAGTAAAATTATTTACATAGACTTAGAGTAGCAGTCAATGGAATAAATGTGTGCTCATATTCTTTTAATTCAACTTTCACGGAAAAAAAATCACATGCCAATGCCACATAAAATTTAAAAATGACCTGTACTTCTTAATATTACTAAATATAAGTGCTCAAAAAAAGACATTGTTTTTCCTTATAACTATATTGTTGCATTGTTTTTTCAAAATGCATTAAATACTCTTGCCCCAAATATAAATTCTGCATTCTGCTTTTGGTCTTTTATTAAAGAAATGTGTATATATATCTAATCTAATAAAAGAGTAATATTGAAATTGACCATTTCTCTGGGACGCCTAAGCCATGCCAACCAGCCAATCAGAGCAGCTGTATGCAAATTAACCCAGCCAAGATGGAGGCCGGCAGTCACGAAGCTGGAATAAACAGCAGGCTTCTGTTGCACCAGGAGTAAACTGTCTGCCTAGGCCGGCTGGGCCTCTCTCTGCTCATGGCAACATAGTTGCAATTATAGAAGCCATGGAGCTGAACCAAACAGGAGGCTTCCGTTGCACCGGCAATGGAGGAAACTGCCTGCCTAGGCTGGCTGGGCCTCTACTAAGGCAACATTCTTTCAATTATAGAAGCCACAGAGTTGAAGCCAACAGGAGGCTTCATTACCTGCCTAGGCCTGGACTTAAAGCAACAGTGTTTCAATTATAGAAGATAAATAAACCCCAGAAACCTGCTTCCAGCCAGCCTCGCTGGGACCTTGGGTCAATGGGAGCTGTGGGCAGCCTGAAAACCTGAAAATGGCCCTCAGCCCCTCACTCAGGCTGGCCACACCCCCATGGGGTGAGGGTCTACACTGGGGGGCTTGGCCAGCCTGCAAACAGCCATCAGCCCCTCAACCAGGCTGGTCAGGCATGCCAGCAGATGGACGTCCCCCGAGGGGTGCCAGACTGCGAGAGGGCACAGGCCAGGCTGAGGGACCTCCTGAGTGCACAAACTTTTGTATATCGGGCCCCTAATTATATATATATATATATATATATATATATATATATATATATATATATATATCCTGTTGGATTTAAAACTAAATCTTCAATCCAATCTGCAGTTTTATTTTACAGTTTTGATTGTTTCAGTTCTGTGAAAAAGTTGTCATCTATCTGTTTTGATTATAGTAGCAGATCACACTTTTTTATTTACCAAAGAAATAACAAGGTATATCACTCCTATCACTGGGCTCAAATAACTTCCAAAAAGCTCATCGAACACCAAGATCCATGTGTTCTGGTGTATAAGGCCACTGCTATCTGAGTCAAAATTGACCTTTCACTGGGACAGACAAGTAGGAAGTATTTTAAGCCAATTTTAGTTAAAATTGGTTCCTTTAATATTTTACTAGCAAACTGTCATCTGCTTTGAAACTTGAACTTTACAACCTCACTTACATTTATTTGCTGATTTGTGATCTGAAGCCTTGAAGACTGGTACCTACCACTATTGGTGATGGTAATTAAAGAAAACAAAATACACCAAATTATAAGAAAGATACTTTTTAGTTATATGTTTTTTTCTATGCATCCTGCAGTTTGTTTCTTGAGAAGTTATTTGTACTTTTATGATGTATAAATATTTTTCAGTATGAAGTTGAGAAATGTATTTTATAAATACAGATTTAAAAATGAAGAAGGAAAAAATCCTCTAGCAACAAATTAACCTAAGGCAATTTAAAAATATTACCTATATTATTTACTAGTATACCATAAGCACTAATAACCTATTCTATTTTTAAAGTCAACTTCAGAAAAAAGCCTAGACAGTCACAATTTAAGAACTACTAAATATATTTATTTGTGCCTTTGTTTTATTTAAGGAGACTGGAAAATATTATGCCACAATCATTGCAGATCTTATATAAAACTTTATGATATTGTGTTATAATCTCAATTTAAAATACTTATAACTGTGATTTTCAAGTCCCTTGAAATTTCACTTATTTCCATTCAAGTTTTAGTGTACAGTGGATACTTAGACAATACTTGAGAAGATTAACTAATTAAAATTAGCAAATAGTCTAGATTTATGACTCTATTCACTTGTTTTCTCATTCACTATTCAGATGCTATGTCAGGTACTATGTTAAGCCCTATATACACTAAACGAAACAACCTAACAGGATCTAAAATTCTACGTCAAAGGAATGGCTATAGCTGTTGATCGAACAATTTACTTCTGAAATTAAAAATATAAAATTAAAGCTAAATAATTTTGTAAAATATTTGGTACCACTACTTGAAAAAAATCTTATCTGTCTTCCATATACCTCATTTAATACTCTATAATCCTATATCATAAACCCTACTATGCAAATCGACTGAACGGTGGAATGACCAGTGGAACCACCAGTCCCAGCACACTGACCACCAGGAGCTGCCCCTGGTGGTCAATGCGCTCCCACATGGGGAGTGCTGCTCAGCCAGAAGCCAGCCAGGCTCACCTCTGGTGAGTGCAGTGGCGGCGGCGAGAGCCTCTCCCACATCCCTAGCAGCGCTAAGGAACAGCGAGTTGAGTGGTAAGGAGGAGCGAGTAGGCGGGCAGTAAGGAGCAAGGGGTCCCAGACTGTGAGAGGGATATCTGACTGCCAGGGGGATCGGACCGAAGCCAGCAGGCGAACCTCCACCAAGGGGTTCCGGGCTGCGAGAAGGTGCACGCTGGGCTAAGGGACCCCTGCTCCCAATGCACGAGTTTTGTATCCTGGTCCTCTAGTTTGCTTATACTTGTCTGCTGTCTGCACATCTAGATTGATTCCTCTTGCACAGGTAGACTTATACTGATTTCTCTACTCACCCTTGTCTAGTTTCTCTTATAACCAAAAGCATACAATTCAAAGCGTCTGCCAGGATTTAAGATGGCAGTTTGTAAACTAAGTAGATAGAGGGTACTGGGCTATGCTCTATTGCTATAATATGACACTAATCAAAAAATAAATAGATGATAGATAGATAGATGATAGATAGATAGATAGATAGATAGATAGATAGATAGATAGATAGATATACAGATAGGCAGATAGATACAGATGACATGAAACTTTATGGTAACAGACCCCAACTTCCAAAAAGAAAGGTCTGCTTTTTAAGGAACCAGACCAGAGTGTGTTCTTCAGTTTGACAATCCCAGGATCCCAGAAAAAGAAAAAGAATAGTGGGAGTAAAGCACATTGGACATGCCAATAAATGAGTGATAAATTATTAAAGCATGATTGGAAATATTGCCATTTCTCACAGCTGTCACTTTAAGTATAAAAGCAGCAGCACATTAAACTAGTTACTGCTTTTTTATAATTGAGACTTTAGCTTCTAGCTGTGCCCTGCAGCTTTTCATTAATCACTGGGACTAAAGTTCAAGCTCAGTGACAGCTTAGAAGGCATTAAATGGGCAAAGTATTTTCCAGGTACAGTTAGGTAAGGCCTTTTAGACCTATAATCCACAGCTAATTGTTTTTCAAAGTCTCTAAACACATTCAACTCCTGGCATTTCTTAGTGACAGAATTAGGTACAAACTGGTTTTCTTTTTATCTTCCCAGGCTTTCTCTCACTAAAATCTATTGAGAGGCATATTGTTAGCCACATAAAACAGGTGCAGAATGACTGTGATATGTAAAACTGTAACTGATACTTAACCAAGGAAACATTTATTAGATTGCCTCTGAAATAATACTTCCTGAATACTTATTCTAATCATACAATTTAATTTGTCATAAAGAAACAAGAGGCATGAAGCTTTGCACAGTCCAAATTCACTTTTCTAAAGGAAAAAAAATCCATTAGATTTTTAAAAATAAATGCAGCTGAATCTTCACCCAACATGAAATAAGGATGTGGCTTGCCACACTTACACTTGAATGGCAAGATTCTCAGCGTAAGCTTGCTGTTGCTTTGATTCACCATTTTACCCTTTTTCTGCAAAGTGTTGTACATTAGATTTTAATGGATGTGCCAAAACATTCTTTTTTTTTGTATAACAAATTATCAAGAGCATTGAGGTTCATTAATTATGTCATCTAATTGGATTGAGGCAGGTGCAAAATACCTCAGATGAAGTGGTCACTGGCAAGAAGGCCTAAGTGCAAGTTTTTCTATTAGAAACCAGCATGTCTCCAGACTCTTGGAATTACTTTGTACTTATTGATTAATGGCCATAATTTATTATAGTGCAGAAGATCTTGCATTGAGTTAAATGTGTGATTAATCAATTTTCCATCAAATTATGAACAGCAGACCAGTTGCCAGCAAGAAAATACCAAATGCATTTTCCCATGATGTAAATATATCAGGACTTCAGCTAATAACTGTCCATCAGTTGCTTAATATTTTCTGTCATGCTGATAAATGTCAGATTCACAAATGGGCCACAGGTAGTAATGATGGAAAGACCACCACCATGCTTTATAGCTGCCCTTCTTTTATAATGAAATACTCTGAATTCATCTCAAAACAATTTATTAATGCAAAATTCATTTCTGCCTTTAGCTTGAAATTCATCATGGTTAAGTCAACAATATTATATTAAACTGGTAACTTATATTAAGAAAAGAAAACCTTAGGCAAAAGAGAGATGAATTTTGGACTTCCTATACACAGGAACTCATTTTTATTTTCATGTCAAAAACTCAGACATGTGATTCATTGTTGTCAGTTCTAATCTGCTTTTAAACACAGTGCATTTATGGAGTGGAAACACTACCGAGAACTGCTGATTGAAGAGGAAAATACATTTTGTTCCAAATGTTACATTCTCTGGTTAAATAATAGGCATTATGAAGGCTCACTAAATTAATTGTCACTTTTGAGCAAGAGTATTTTTAACTTTCATAATAAACTAGGCTGGTAATATTCCTAAAAAGAGAGTACTACAGACAAATGAAAGTGGTGAAATAAAGCAGTACCTAAATCAATCATGTTTTAGGAGAATGAATTTGTATTAAAACCTCATATCCAACAAAAACCTGATAGGATATGAAAAGATTTAACTGGAGTAAATAAATGTAAACATTACAGAGATAAGTCACTGAGCCATCATGGTCCAGTAGTAGTAGAACAATACATAGCACAACTATAATGGAAACTGAATCAATAATTGGACAATGTAAGGGTTCTAAAAATGCTAGAGCAGAAGAATCTTACATATCATCATTAATATTTTTGTATATCATTGTGTACCAGTGGCTGCAGGTTTGAACTCCACTTTATAAACATCTACTGCTACCACAGCAAGAAAATGAGTGAATGCCCCTCGAGAGGGGCAATCATTACTTGTACTATGGACTGGAATGTCAGTGTCCTCCCAAAATTCATATTTTGAAATCTTATACCCAGTGTGATGATATTAAGAGGTGGGACATTTATGAGGTAATTAGAATTACATGAGGTCATAAAGATGGAGTCCTCATGATTAGAACTCTTTAAGGAAGTCATAAGAGAGCTGGCTTCTTTCTCTGTGCTTTGGCCATGTGAGGACAGAGTAAGAAGACATCCACTTATGAACCAGGAAGTGGGCTCACACCAGACATACTCTGTTCATGCCTTGATCTTGGACTTCCCAGCCACTGGTACTGAGAAATAATGTCTGTTGTTTATAAGCCACCCAATCTATAGTATTTTCTTACGCAGTCTGAATAAACCAAGACAACTTTCCTCCAAATGATTTGGCAGTGTGAAATAAAGGTTGTATTGTCATCAGATCTCCTAATTTTTAATTAAACCCCAAAATACAGTTTTAATATCTAAATAAGATAATCCAAAAAATCCTTTGCAATAATGTGCATGTTTTTTTATCTTGTGGCAAATTCAACCTTTGAATCATCAGTTTGTCTCTTCTGCTTCAATGGATTAGGCCAAATCCACAGTTATCTTTTATTTAAACCATACTGGTTAGAAGCTGTCTCTCCCATCTCAGAAGTCACAGACACACTGTTCATACCTTTAACATATGTCATCTTTCTTTAATTTTTTGAAGCTTGACCTTTAACTCCAAGCTTCTTGAGAAAAGAGTACAATTAATAATTCATCTAATCTAATAAAAGAGTAATATTGAAATTGATCGTTTCTTCTGGATACCTAAGCCATGCCCACCAGCCAATCAGAGTGGCTGTATGCAAATTAACCTAGCCAAAATGGAGGCTGGCAGTCACGGAGCTAGAGTAAACAGCAGGCTTCTGTTGCACCAGGAGTAAACTATCTGCCTAGGCCAGCTAAGCCTCTCTGTTCTCGCACAACATAGTTGCAATTATAGAAGCCATGGAGCTGAACCAAACAGGACCAGCAATGGAGGATCTGTCTGCCTAGGCCGGGTGGGTAAGGCAACATTCTTTCAATTATAGAAGCCACAGAGCTGAAGCAAACAGGAAGCTTCATTATCTGCCAAGGCCTCAGTTTAAAGCAACAGTTTCAATTATAGAAGATAAATAAACCCCAGAAACCTGCTTCCAGCCAGAATTGCTGGGACGTTGGGTTAATGGGAGCTGTGGGCAGCCTGAAAGCCTGAAAATGCCCCTCAGCCCATCACCCAGGCTGCCCAGGCACCCCAGTAGGGACCCAAAACCTGAAGTGACTGTGGGCAGCCTGAAACAGCCCACAGATCCTCACCCAGGCTGGTCACACACCAATGGGGTGATGGTTCCCACTGGGGTGTTTGGCCAGCCTGCAAACAGCCATTAGCCCCTCACCAAGTCGGGCCAGGCACGCCAGCAGGAGGACATCCCCAAAGGGGCCCCAGACTGCAAGAGGGCACAGGCCGGGCTGAGGGACACCCCAAGTGCACAAATTTTTGTGCACTGGGCCCCTGGTGTGTGTTCATACACACACACACACACACACATACACATACAAAATTCATGCACTAGGGGGAGGAGGTTCCTCACCCCAGCCTTCCCCCTCTCACATATTGGGAGACCTCAGGGGGTGTCCTACTGATGGCTTAGGCCTGCTCCTTGATCCCCTTGGGGAGCAGGCCTAAGCCACAGTCTGGCCTCCCTTTGTGGGAGGTGACCAGGATAATCAGGGGAAGCCACCAGCCCCATCACCCCACTGATGCAGCCACTGCCAGTCACCACAACCACCAAGGTGTTTTCATCAACACAGATGGACTCCACTCCCTTCTCCATGAAGAAATGACAACTTTCTTTAGGCATTTTCAAGGTGTGTCTTTCATAGGCTATGACATTTCTTTCTTTCTTTCTTTCTTTCTTTTTTATCCTTATCTGAGGATATGTTTCCATTGATTTTTAGAGATTGTGGAAGAGAAGGGAAAAACAGAAAGAAACATCAAAGTGAGAGGAACACTTTGATTGGTTGCCTCCTGCATGAGCCCTGACCTGGGCCCTGGCCAGGGAGGAGCCTGCAACCTAGATACATGCCCTTGGTCAGAATTGAACCCAGAACCTGCAGTTGGCAGGCTGAGGCATTATGCACTGAGCCAAACCAGCTAGGGCAGGATATGACATTTCTTAGCCCTCCAGAAGCAGACCTTCATTTTTTTTCTCCAGGAGTGTGGTGGAAAAACCGTAGATCGCCTTTTTGGATTCTTATTACTTATTACCCAAGTTACTAAGAATATTACCAGTGGCATACAAGGAGCTTAGCCAATGAGCAGTCAGAAAGGTGTTTCCTCTGTAGTTCACTCTGATGACCAGCTCCACCCCTGCCCCTCCAATCCCAGCTCGACCCCTGCCCAGGCCTGTAAACTCTGCCTGAGGCTACAGGCCTGGGCAGGGGAGTCCCAAGCCCCTCTGATCACTGGTTTTACATAGCCCAGGCCTCTGTGATCACCGGGGTGATCCTACCCCCTACCATTTCTGGCTCTGCCCTTGTCCCACTGGCAGCCTCTGGCCAAGGCTGCAGGCCTGGCAGGGTACCCACAGACCCCTGCTTTGCTGGCTCCACCAGTGCCCAGACCTCTGTGATCGCAGGCTCCTCCCATGCCCCTCTGATTTCTGGCTCTGTGGAACCCAGGCCCCTGCAATCTCTGGTCTTGCCCCTTCCCAGGTCTGAGGCCTCTGGCCCAGGCTTTATGCCTGGGTAGGGCACCCTCATACCCCTCCGATCAGCAGCTCTGCTCCTGCCCCCTCCGATCACCGGCTCTGCTTTTCCCCATGCCCAAGCCCTCTGGCGAAGGCCTCTGTCCTGGGCAGGAAACCCCCACCCCCCTGTGATCACATTTTCCTCCCCTTAGGCCCCCTGCCTCCCCTACCACCTGCCTGGCTAACAGTCCTGACCACTTCAGTGGTGGATGTGAGCTGGACTGGGTGTCGCCATCTTGTGGCTATGAGCGCCTCCATCTTTTGTCCATGGGGGCAGCCATCTTGTGTCCATAAAGATGGCCATCTTTGTCATGAAGTGATGCCTAATTTGCATATTACTCTTTTATTAGATAGGATATATATATATATATATATATATATATATCCATTATGTTTATTATTCTCACAATTATCTGCTAAATAATACTTGCTAAATGTCAGTGAGTGTAAGCTGAGGGAGGGGATGGACCTCAAATAACAGCCAGCATAATACTAGAACTACTAGAACATTTCCAAAGTCCAAATTAGTTGCACTGTTTTATTTTTTAATTTTTAAATTTATTTATACACAAAACTTATGTCTGTTTTTCTTTGTATCCCTCCATCTCTTTCTTCCATGTACTATTAAAATGTATTGATAAATTCTTTTAATCTTAATGAACTGTTAAGTGCCATAAATTTTACATATTAACTAACTTAATCCTCATGCAAAGCTTATGATGCAGATGCTGTTATTACCCCTGACTGCAAGTGAAGAAACTGAGTTAAAGAAACTTGCCTATAGTCACACAGAGAATAGGTGACAGAATAAGAATTGGATCATAGGCAATGACCTCTTCACCACATCATGCTGATTCTATTAAAAACAATAGCTCTGATAAGGGGCTAATATCAATAATATATAAGGAACTCATACAACTCAACACAAAACAAACAAACAATCCATCCGATCTAATAAAAGAGTATTATGCAAATTAACCATCACTCTGAGACACCTAAGCCATGCCCATCAGCCAAGCCACGCCCACCAGCCAATCAGAGCGGCTGTATGCAAATTAACCCAGCCAAGATGGTGACCAGCAGCCATGGAGCTAGAGCAAACAGGAGGCTTCCATTGCACCAGTGATGGAGTTCAAACTGCCTGCGTAGGCTGGCCGGGCCTCTGCTCAAGGCAACAAAATTGCAATTATAGAAGATAAACCCCAAAAACCTGATTCCAGCCAGCCTCACTGGGACATTGGGTCAATGGGAGCTGTGAGCAGCCTGAAAATGGCCCTCAACCCCTCACCCAGGCTGGCCAGTTACCCCAGTAGGGACCTGAACCCTGAAGGGACTGTGGGCAGCCTGAAAACAGCCCTCAGCCCCTCACCTAGGCTGGCCACACCCCCATGGGTTGAGGGTCCTCACTGGGGGTTTGGCCAGCCTGCAAACAGCCATCAGCCCCTCACCCAGGCTGGCCAGGCACGTCAGCAGGTAGACATCCCCTGAGGGGTCCCAGACTGTGAGAGGGCACAGGCCAGGCTGAGGGACCCCCCCGAGTGCACAAATTTTTGTGCACTGGGCCCCTAGTTTAAAAATAAGTAGAGAACTGAACTTAACTACCAAATAAAATAGAGACAGATTCATAGAGAGCATGTATACAGCTCTGGTAGGGAAGGGGTGTTGAGGAGTATTGAGAAATAAAAATAAAATAAAATAAAATAAAATAAAATAAAATAAAATAAAATAAACTCATGGACAACAGTGTGGTGATTATGGGGGGAAGAGGGTGGGGAAAGTGGGTAGGTGCAGGTGAAATAAGGCACAGAGGAGGTAAATGGCAATGGGATAAAAAATGGGCATAGGATCTGTATAGACACTTCTCCCAAGAAGACATACAAATGGTCAACAGATATATGTTCAACTTCACTAGCCATTAGGGAAATGCAAATTAAAATTACAGTGATATATTACCTCACACTTGTTAGAATGGCTATTGTCAACAGGACCAGTAGTAACAAGTGTTGGAAAGATTGTGGAGAAAGAGGAAGCCTCATTTACTGCTGGTAGGAATATAAACTGGTGCAGCTGCTATGGAAAACAGTATGATGCTCCTAAAAAATTAAGAATAGAATTATCATATGACCCAGCAACCATTTTCTGGGTATCTCCCCAGGAAAACTGAAGACATTTATTCACGAAGATATATGCAACCTTGTGTTCATTGCAGCATTATTCATGTTGGCCAAGACATCAAAACAACCAAAGCGTCCTTCGCTAGATGATTGTATAAAGAAGATGTGGTACATATACACTATGGAATACTAGTCAGCCATAAGAAAAGATGAAATAATAGCATTTGCAACACGTAGATGAATGTTGAGAATATGGTAAGTCAAATAAGTCAGATAGAAAAAATTAAGAACCATATTATTTCACTCATATGTGGGATATAAAACTAAAAGCAACAAATGAACAAGAAAGAAAAACAAAGAACTCATAGACACAGACAACAGTATGATGGAAGTAAAGGGTAAAAGGTGTCAAATATATAGTGACAGAAGATGATTTGATTTTGAGTGGTGGGCAGACAATAATATATCATAAATACAGATTATATATCATAGAAATGTACACTTGAAACCTATATAATCTTATTAACCATTGTCACCCGAATAAATTTAATTCAAAAAAGAAAAAAAGAAAAAAAAGATGAAAGGGCATGGAAGAGGTAACAATTTAACTTTTTAATTAACATATAATTGACAAGTAAACTTGTAAAAAAAATATGTTTAATGCCTGGAAGGAAACTGCTGACAGGAACTACTTCTAGTATTGGAAATGGGAAAAGAGAATGTAGATAAAGACTTTCACGACTATCATTCTTTTCTGCTAAAATGTTTTTGATTTTTGCTTTAGTTTTTTATTTTTATTTTCTTCTAATCCTTTACAATAAAAGATGCAATTGCATTTGTCACATTATAGTTGAGTTGAAACCACATGTTGGTCATCAGTAAAAGAATTCAGCAAAAATCAAGAGACATTTCTGTGAGAATCAATTAGGAATTTACAATAGAGTAGTGTATATTTTATTATTATTTGTAAATTGTGTGCTACACATGCTCTATATTAGTAAAACCTGCAATAGACATATGTGTGTGTATATATATATTCATACATTTTGACCCAGAAAACTACTAGTTAAACATTTGGCACACACTGAGGACATGCAGACATTTTTGAGATCCAGCTGAGGGGAAACTGGTTGGAAATACATTTACTTTGACTCAGGAGATGTATTCATGAAGTTTCAGTTACTTACATGTATAGCTAGGTTATTGTCAGCCATACACATGAAAGAGAGACTTCTATAAACATTTAAATTTCCCACTTGCTGACTTAATACAATGACATAAAAGTACAGGCCAGTCTGGCTCAGTGGATGGAGCATCAGCCTGCGGACTTCTGAAGGGTCCCAGGTTCGATTCCAGTCAAGGGCATGTACCTTGGTTGTGGGCACATCCCCAGTGGGAGGTGTGGAGGAGGCAGCTGATCAATGTTTCTAACTCTCTATCCCTCTCTGTACAAAATCAATTATATATATATATATATATATATATATATATATATATATATATATATAAAAAGTACAGGCCAGATATTATATTGTGATCTGAACATAGCCCTGGTGCAGGCACAGAGAGTACCTGGGTTGTAGTCATGAAACAAGAGCCAGAATTAGTCTGTGGAAAATTTCTGCAGTTACAAGCCATGGGTATTATTACCAGAAAATTAGGATATCCTTGACACCTAGTAAAATGTAGGATTCTTTCCTGTCAAGAACGTACATGATATTTGAGAGTTTACAATGATAAACACTTTATACTTTATTTTATTTATTTTTTCATTGTCAAGATATTTTATTTATGCTCAAGTCAAATATTTTTCAAAGTTAAAATAAAACTTCATACTTTTTTTAAAAAAATAAGTATTTAATTTAGAAAATAACTGTTTAAATGAAGTGTGTGTGCATGTGTGTTGTGGGGGTGCTGTATAGGAATACCTCTTCAGACTACTTTCTTTTCCTTTCTTGATGAAAATGGCATTTCTTTATAAAGCTAGAATTCAATATTTAACTGCAATTTGAGAATGTTTTAAAACATTTGAATAAAACAACTAAAATAGTAATTATCTGACTTAGGCATGCATATATGAAGGTGACCTTCTTTAAATTTATTTTGTAAGAAAACAGAAAAGTCAGATAAAAATAAAATATGAAAGTTAGGTAATAAAGTTTAACAATAAAATCAATAGAAGTAGCCTTAACCGGTTTGGCTCAGTGGATACAGCGTCAGCCTGTGGACTGAAAGATCCTGGGTTCAATTCCCAGTCAAGGGCATGTACCTTGGTTGCAGGCACATCCCCAGTAGGAGGTGTGCAAGAGGCAGCTGATCGATGTTTCTCTCTCATAGATGTTTCTAACTCTCTATCCCTCTCCCTTCCTCTCTGTAAAAAATCAATAAAAATATATTTAAAAATAAATAAATAAAATCAATAGAAGTAGATTGCTAATTTTAATAAAAATTTTATCAGATCATAGCAAAAGTGGTAGTTAAGAAGAGATACAACTGAGAAAGATAAATTTCAAGTATAGTAAAATCAATTATACTGAAAGAAATTGCTAGACTGACAGCTACTCATTAGGAAATTTATAATGTGAGCAATGATGTGTTGGAAAGCACACTGGCCTAGGATTTGATGAATGTGGGTTCCAGCCCTATCTCACCTTTAACCAATTGTGACAGTGGGCTATTTGTGTTTTCTCACTGGTTAAAAAGAAAAAGGAAAAAAAAAGACATCAGTTTAGCCAATTGTCAATCAATCATTGACTGAATCTTAAGTTCTCTCTCACTCTCTCCTTTAATCAATCAAGTATGATATTTGTCATAAAGAAAAAATTACCACCTTATACTTAGAGGGTACATAATATCTACTAATTAATGTTGAATAATTCTCCAAATACAGCATAATGAGCAGAGCTCTTGCCCTTCAGGGATGTGTCCTCCTCAATTCCATGTTTGTGCCAGCTCGCCACCCAAAAACTCTTCCAATGTTTTATTATAGCATTGCCAAGGGTATTCATTTGTGCTTTGCTTACCAAACTCTGCCTCAGTAGTTTAAAATGTTCAGGTTGGATAAATAGGTTGTAAATTATGTTCATTTCCCAGACTGTGGTGGCTGTGGTCAAGCATTAGAGAAATATTATTTCTTACTTATACATTTTGAGACACTACTAAGTAAAAATAACTGCTTGGATGTGTTCCACACTAAACAGTACTGAGGCAAAGGCTTTTACACATTTTATCCATGACTTGGATGATGAAACAGGGATCCTATTTGTTCATTTCAAGCATAACATCCTGGAAAGAGGTGCTGCCTATCCTCTGGAAAATTTTATCAAAATTCAAGGAAATCTAAGTAATTTGTAAAAGCAACCAGGAAAAGGTTGAGTAAACTCAAGAGATATACATTTGAAGGTACAATTTTAAAGTAAGTGAAATTATTTAAATGAAAAAAATGTATTGTGTGTGTTTGTGTACAAATTTTAAGGATCTGTTGTTCAGACTGGGACTGCAATTGAACAAGAGACAATTATATTTCAACCTAGCTTTTTCTCTTAAAAGAGTCATTGTAAATTGGCTAACTTGGACATATACAAAGAATAGTTTCAAATTCATACACAGTTTCACCCTTGTAATTAATAAAATCAATTTAAAACAGAAAAAAACCACAGCAGTATTCCCTGTATGAATTTTGATTTCAAATATCTCTGCATGTTAGACGTTACTGTAGAAATGTATTTGGTTATTGAGTGTATAATTAATAGAAAAAAAATAACTTGGAGACAATTTGGAAGACAACCACTGGTCAAAAAATTAGAATTATATTGATACCGAATTTTTGGACTGGAACCTGGATTCTTTGTTCTCCAGAATCAAAGAATGAATCCACAGAACAGACAGTGGTATTGCAAAAGTAGAAATTTATTGAAGAACAAGTACAGACTCATGTAAGAAGGGAGGAAAGGGTCCCACAGAACTGACTCCCCATGTAGGGAGGGGGAAGAGTCCCACCAAGTCCCTTTTCTCCAAAGCTTATAAAGGCTGCAGTTCCTGTGTCCTGATATCCCCTCTGATGGGTCAATATTCCCCTTCCAATAGGTCACTATAGCAACCCCTGAGCTCAAAGGTCAAACCTCACAGTGGGATGGGTGAGGCTCTCCTCCCTCATTGTTCTCCTAATTCCTTCTGGCTTTCTTCCTCCTTCTTTATTTTGTAAACTAGGGGCCCGGTGCACAAAAATTTGTGCACTCCGTGGGTCCCTCAACCCAGCCTGTGCCTTCTCGCAGTCTGAGACCCCTCAGGGGATGCCTACCTACTGGCGTGCCTGTCCAGCCTGGGTGAGGGTCTGAAGGCTGTTTTCAGGCTGCCCACAGCTCCCATTGACCCAAGGTCCCAGTGAGGCTGGCTGGAATCAGGTTTCTGGGGTTTATTTATCTTCTATAATTGAAACATTGTTACCTTTATTATTTTTTTTGACAGAGGCAAAAGTAAGTTTTATTGATATAGATTACA
>PVJC01005990.1:0-56724 GCA_004026665.1 Murina feae | reverse complement strand
ATGAGAGTCAGCTGTGTCTACAGTGGGAGAACTTCTGTGCTGGAGACACCCTTATGGGGCAAGAGTTGTTTCAGTGGGGCTTTTGTGCTCACTGCGTCTGCCCCGAGTGTGTTCCTTGTGGATCTGAGTTTTATTTAGGATGGTCCCACTCTGGCCACTGGGTGAGGCTGGCTCTTGTATCTTTAAGGAGGTGTTGATTAAGCCTTTGCCTTAGGCTACTCAGCCTTTTATATGCAAATGCCTCTGATGCAGCATGGGAGGGGCGGGGCCTCGGGGAGTCTGCAGGGCAGGGTGGAGCAAATAGCTATGGCCACTTCTCAGCCCTGCACTAAGAGACACTGGGTAATTGCTGCAAGCAACACTGAGAGAAACCCGCTTTGGATTTCCTCCCAGTGCCAGTCAGTCCCCCTTCTCCGGGTGTGTGTCTGGGTCCTCTGAAACTCACCTGGAACTGGAGTTCAGAGCTGCCGGACGCTTGTGGCTCTCCAGTTTGAAAAAGAACTGTGTCCTCTGGTGCCAACCCTCTTCCCGAGCCCCGTGCACACACCTCCGTACCTTTGTACTTTGCTTCTGCCACTCCTCTGAGTCTTGGTTTCTTTCTAGTTGTAGAATTTTCACTCAGCCAGCCTTCCTGTGGGTGTGAGTGGTGTCCGTGTTTTCTTTTTGTGGTTATTCTGAAATAGTTGTGCACAGCTGCATTTACGGTGTTTACCTTATGCCGCCATCTTGCTGTGTCCTCTTGCTGAGAGTTTTTATCAAGAAGGGGTGTTGGATTTTGTCAAATGCCTTTTCTGCATTAATTGATATGACTATATGACTTTTATCTCTCAACTTGTTTATGTGATGTATCACGTTTATTGATTTGTGGATATTGTACCATCCTTGCATCACTGGGATAAATCCTACTTGGTCATGGTGTATGATCTTTCTGATGTATTGCTGGATCAGATTTGCTAGAATTTTGTTAAGTATTTTGGCATCTATATTCATGAGGGATATTGGCCTATAATTTTCTTTCATTGTGTTGTCTTTATCTGGCTTGGGTATTAGGGTGATGCTAGCTTCATAGAATGAACTGGGAAGTGTTCCTTCTTCTTGAATTTTTTGGAATAGTCTGAGGAGGATAGGTTTTAGTTCTTCCTTGAATGTTTTGTAGAACTCCCCTGTGAAGCCGTCTGGTTCTGGGCTTTTGCTTGCTGGAAGTTTTTTGATGACTGCTTCCATTTCTTCCATAGTTATTGGCCTGTTGAGATTTTTAGAATCTTCCTGATTGAGTTTTGGAAGATTGTATTTTTCTAGGAATATGTCCATTTCCTCCAAGTTGTCTAGTTTGTTGGAGTAGAGTTGTTCATAGTATTTTTAAACAATCCTTTGCATTTCTGTGGGGTCTGTTATTTCTCCTTTTTCATTTCTTGTAGGGGGCTGTAAAACTCCAGCTTGAGTCAAGGGAGAAGAATTGGGTCTAGGCCCACGTCTTTTCTTTGTCCAAGCAGGAGGCCTGGTCATCGAAGAGGTGACACAAGGACAGTCACCCCTGCAAGGAAACCCTGTACATGCGTGCAAGCACAAACAAGTGATTAGAATCTAGATTAGAAGAACTTGTGGTACGGTACATTTTCTGGTAAATATTTTTCTGATGCATAAGATAGAGGTCAAGGGAAAGGCAGCTCATCCTTGAAGGAGCTAGAGACTAGGGATGACTTCAAGAAGTTGGCTGTACACCCTGAATTGCTGTATAAAAGATTGTAGCTGCAAATAAAGAAGCACTTCTCTCTGCCGACTGAGCAGGGATGAAGTCCTCCTGACCCCCATCTTTTTTGTGTCTGTCTTTTTCTCAGCCTCACCTCCTTACCTTCAGGACCTGTTCATGCCGGCAAGTTCCGGCAATTTCTGATTTTGTTTATTTGTGTCCTCTCTGCTTTTTGGCGAGCCTGGCTAGCAGTTCATCAATCTTGTTTATCCTTTCAAAGAACCAGCTCTTGGTTTCATTGATCTTCTGTATTGTCTTTTTGGTTCTCTATGTCATTTATTTCTGCTCTGATCTTTATTATCTCCTTCCTTCTGCTCACTCTGGGCCTTCTTTGTTGCTCTCCTTCTAATTCTTTGAGTTGTAGAGTTAGATGATTTACTAACATTTTTTCTTGTTTTTTGAGATAGGCATGTAGAGCTATAAACTTTCCTCTCAGGACTGCTTTCATTGTGTCCCATAGGTTTTGGATTGTTGTGCTTTTATTGTCATTAGTTTCCAGAGTGTTTTTAATTTCTTCTTTGATCTCATTGGTAACCCAATCATTATTTAGTAGCATGTTATTCAGCTTCCAAATGTTTGGGGTTTTTGGATTGTTTTTGTTGTAGTTTATTTCTAATATTATGCCATTGTGATCTGAGAAGATGCTTGGTATAATTTCAATCTTCTTGAATTTAGGGAGACTTTGCTTGTGACCCAATGTGTGGTCTATTTTTGAAAATGTCCCATGTGCACTTGAGAAGAATGTATATTCCGTGGCTTTGGGTGAAATGTTCTGAAGATGTCAATTAAGTCCATCTGATCTAGTGAGTCATTTAGGATTGCTGTTTCTTTGCTGATTTTTTGTCCAGAGGATTTATCTAGTGATCTCAGTTGTGTGTTTAAGTCTCCTACTATGACTGTATTGTTGTTGATCTCTCCCTTGATATCTTCCAAGAGTTTTTTTATGTATTTGGGTGCTCCTGCATTAGGTGCATATATGTTTATCAGGGTTATATCTTCTTGTTGTATCAATCCCTTTAGTATTATGAAGTGGCCTTCCTTATCTCTTGTTATGGCCTTCACTTTGAGGTCTATTTTGTCAGATATAAGTATTGCTACCCCAGCTTTTTTTTCCTTTCCATTTGCCTGAAAGATATTTTTCCATCCCTTCACTTTCAGTCTGTGTGAGTCTCTTGTTCTGAGGTGGGTCTCTTGTAGACAGCATATACATGGGTCATGTCTTTTTATCCATTCAGCTACTCGATGTTTTTTGATTGGAGCATTTAGTCCATTTACATTTAAAGTTATTATTGAAAGGTACTTGTTTGAGGTCATTTCTATTTTGTGCCTGTGTTCTTTCTTACCTTTTTATTTCTTCTTTTTACAGTATTCCCTTTAGCATTTCTTGCATTGCTGGCTTGGTAGTGATAAACTCCTTTAGCCTTTTTTTGTCAGCGAAGATCTTGATTTCCCCTTCAATTTTGATTGATAGTCTTGCTGGATAGAGTATTCTTGGATTCAGTCCTTTGCTTTGTAATGCTTTGTATACTTCCTTCCATTCCCTTCTAGCTTGATGTGTTTCTGTTGAGAAATCATTTGATAATCTGATGGGAGATCCTTTGTATGTAACTCTCTGTCTCTCTCTTGCAGCCTTTAAGATTCTCTCTGTCCTGTACATTTGCCAACGTTATTATGATATGTCTTGGTGTGGGCCTTTTAGGGTTCATCTTGCTTGAGACTCTCTGTACTTGTGTAACTTTTTTCTTCACCATTTCTGGGAAATTTTCTATCATCATTTCTTCAAATAGATGTTCTAATCCTTGCTCTTCTTGTCCTTCTTGCAGCCCTATTATGCGTATGTTACTTTGTTTCATGTTGTCCCAAAGCTCCCTTAGGCTCTCCTCCTGCTTTTTAATTTTTTTCTCCAGCTGCTGTTCAGTTTGAGCTTGTTTCTCTACCTTATCTTCTAACTCACTAATTTGGTCCTCTGCTTCTTCTAGTCTACTGTTGAAACCTTCCATGGTGTTTTTGATTGTAGCTATATCACTTTTCATTTCTTCCTGATTCTTGCATAGGTTGTTGATTTTCTCATCCATCCGGTGAATGAATTGTATAGCCATTACTCTGAATTCTTTTTCTGACATATTGCATGCTTCAATTTCACTAATTTCCTTTCTTGGTGACTTCTCATTTTCTTTCCTCTGGGGATTGTGTCGTCTCCCCATTCTGGCTGTCTCCAGCAGTTTCAAATGTGGAATTGTGTGGGCCTAGGCCGTGTGCAGTGGGGGCTTCTCACCACCCTAGTGTCACTGAAGAGCTCTGACTCTAAGATGTTTGGTTGTCGTCAGTTGGTGGGAACCAGGCTCACTCAGATTCAATGTTGCCAGCACTCAGTGTGGCCTTGTGTGTGCACTTAGAACCAGGGACCTGGTCTGCATCGAGCTGAAACAGAGATCCCCCTAGAGTGTGTTGAAAATCAGAACCCTCTAGCGTGTGCCAGGATTCAGAGTTCCTCTATACTCCAGTATTGGCGTCTCTGTTGCTTTGCATGGCCTCACATTGAGAATCAGGGTCCCTGTGTGCACATGCACCAAGAATTGGAGCCACCGGCTCTTAGTGTGAATGCACTGGGAATCAGGGATCCCAGGCACAAGTGGTAAGAAACAGAGTCAAGTCACTGGTGCTTGGTGCTGCCTCCTGCCCAGAGACTAGGGGTCCCAGAGCCCATGCTACGTGGAACAAACTTTCAGAGTTCACCAGTTCCCAGGCTCAAATTCCTGCAGCCCCGCACCTTGGGGAAAAGGCACCTCGAGTTGCGCACTCCTAGGCTCAAAGCCCCAGAGTCATGCACTCCTAGGTTCAAAGCCCTGTGCAGAGTCAAGTCACTGGTGCTTGGTGTTGCCTTCTGCCCAGAGAATAGGGGTCCCAGAGCCTGTGCTGCGGGGACAAACTTTCAGAGATCACCAGTTCCCAGGCTCAAATTCCCCTAGCCCTGCACCTTGGGGAAAAGACACCCAGAGTCGAGTTCTCTTAGGCTCAAAGCCCTGTGCTGCAGGAATCCGGCTTCTCAGTGCTGCTGAGTTCCTAGGTACGAATTTCCACAGCCCTGCGCTGGGGGGAAGAGACTCCCAGATTCCGTAAGTTCCCGGGCTCAAATTCGAGTTCCCAGACTCAAATTCCCCCAGCCCCGCACCTTGGGGAATAGACATCCAAAGCCGTGCACTCCTAGGCTCAACGCCCTGTGCTGCTGCAGGGAAGAGATTCTCAAAGTTAGCGCATTCCCCGGCTCAAGATCCTGTCGCAGCGCTGTGGCCGAGCGGGGGTTGGGGTTATGCAATACTCTGGTGCTGCCTGTGAGCCTGTGGCGAGGGGGATCAGCTCTGTTACTCACAGAGATCTGTCACCACCGGGATGACTGGATTCTTGGTGTCCATGGGTCCGTAGCTGTGGTCGCTGGTCTCTGTCCCCAGTGGCTGCAGGGTCCTGGTTTGCATCTCAGACCAGATTGGGTGGCACTGAGGTCAGGATTCTAGTCGCAAGCAGCTTTGTTTCTCAAGATGGCGTGGTCTCTGTACCTGGGCTGGCCGCTCCAGAGTGTCCGTGCTGGGAGCGCGGCTCCGCCATCTTAGACTTCCCGGTTTGGTAGCACCTTAGCAGACCTGCAGAATCTAACTGTCCCTCACTCATACACACACACCATACACGTCCACACACTCCTCTATCGCTCCCTGTATCTTTCACACTCCCTCCCTCCCTATCTTCCTGCCAGTTGCCATTTTTTTCTCCCTGATTCATTGTCTTTGACTATGCAATGCTGCTCTTCTGAAAACCAAAAGGAATTCTAAATTATCATTTTTTTGAAATTTTATTTTCCTTTAGAAGTTCTTATGATTTTCTTTTTGAAAAGTTTTTTATTGTTGGCAATATACAGATGCTTCCCATTTCCCCACCCCTTCTTTTCCCACCTCCATCCAGCCTCCATCCCACCCCAGGTCTTCATCACATTATTACCGGTGTTCATGAGCTATGCACGTATGTTCTTTGATTAATCTCTATTAGTCCCCCCCAGGCCCCTCTCCTCTGACATCTGTCAACCTGTTTCATGTATCCATGCCAATGGTCATATTTTGTTCATCTGTTTATTTTCTTCACTAGATTTCACAGATAAGTGAGATCATGCGATATTTGTCTTTCTCTGACTGGCTCATTTTACTTAGCATAATAATCTGAAGGCCCCCTCCATGCTGTTACAAAGGGTAAGAGTTCCTTTTTTATAGCTGCATGGTATTCTATTGTGTAATTGTACCACAACTCTACTGATGGGCACTTCCAGATCTTAGCTATTGTAAATTGTGCTGCTATGAACATAGGGGTGCATACATTTTTTCTGATGGTGTTTCTGGTTTCTTAGGCTATATTCCCACAAGTGGTGTCACTGGGTCAAAAAGCAGTACCATCTTTAATTTTTTGAGGAAACTCCATACTGTTTTCTGCAGTGTTTGCATCAGTCTGCATTTCCACTAGCAGTGTACTAGGGGTTCCCTTTTCTCCACATTCTCACCATCCTTGTCATTTGTTGATTTGTATTCTGACAGGTGTGAGATGATACCTCATTGTAGTTTTAATTTGTATCTAACTGATGATGAGTGACATTGAACATTTTTTCATGTCTATTGGACATCCATAAGTTCTCATGTAAGTTGGTGATCTAGTTTCTTTTTCTTGCATATACCTGTCCAATTTTCCCTACACAATTTATTGAAGAGACTGTCTTTACTCCATTGTATGCTTTTGCCATTTTTGTCAAATATTAATTGACCATAATGGTGTGGGTTGATTCCTAGGGTCTCTGTTCTGTTCCATTGATCTATATGCCTGTTCTTGTGCCAGTATAAGGCTGTTTTTATTTATTTCAGAGAGGAAGGGAGATTTCAAGAGAGAGAAACATCAATGATGAGAGAGAATCATTAATCGGCCTTCTCCAGCATGCAGCCTTCTGGGGATTGAGTCGCAAATCAGGCATGTGTCCTTGACTGGAATTGAACCCAGGACACTTCAGTCTGCAGGCTGATGCTCTGATTTACTGAGCCAAACCAGCTAGGGCCTGTTTTGAATACAATGGTTTTGAGCATAGTGATCCCTCCAACTTTGTTCTTCTTTCTCAAGATTGCTGAGGCTATTCAGGGTCTCTTTTGGTTCTATGTAAATTTTCAGAATATTGGTTCTAAATCTGTGAAATATGCTGTTGGTATTTTAATGGGGATTCCATTGAATCTATAGATTGCTTTGGGTAGTATAAACATTTTATAAATGTTAGTTCTCCCAATGCATGAATATAGGATATACTTCCACTTGTTTGTATCTTCCTCTATTTCTTTTTTCAATTTCCCATAGTTTTCCAGTTCAGGTCTTTTACCTCCTTGGTTAAGTTTATTCCTAGATACTTCCTCTTTTTGTTTTTTTGCTGTTGCAATGATAAATGGGATTTTTAAAAAGTTTTTCTTTCTGAGAGTTCATTATTGGTGCATAAAAATACCAACTATTTCTGGATATTAATTTTGTATCCTGCTACTTTCTGAATTCATTTATTAAGTCTAGTAGATTCTTTGGTGGGGTCTTTAGGGTTTTCTATGTACAATATCATGCCATCTGCAAATAATGACAGTTTTACTTCCTCCTTTCTAATTTGGAAGCCTTTTATTATTTTTATTAGGAGCCTGGTGCACAAAAATTTGTGCACTCGGGAGGGCCCTCAGCCTGGCCTGTGCCCTCTCGCATTCTGGGACCCCTCTGGGGATGTCCACCTGCTGGTGTGCCTGACAAGCCTGGGTGAGGGGCTGATGGCTGTTTTCAGGCTGGCCAAGCCCCCCAGTGGGATCCCTCACTCCATTGGAGTACCTGGCCAGCCTGGGTGAGGGGCTGATGGCTGTTTGTAGGCTGCCCACAGCCTCTTCAGGTTTTGGGCCCCTACTGGGGTACCTGGCCAGCCTGGGTGAGGGGCTGATGGCTGTTTGCAGACTGACCAAGCCCCCCAGTGGGGTCCCTCACTCCATTGGGGTACCTGGCCAGCCTGGGTGAGGGGCTGATGGCTGTTTGCAGGCTGACCAAGCCCCCCAGTAATGTCCCTAACCCCATTGGGGTGTGGCCAGCATGGGTGACAGGCTGATTGGAGCTTTCAGGCTTTCAGGCTTCTCACAGTTCCTGTTGACCCAATGTCCCAGCAAGGCTGGCTGGAAGCAGGTTTCTGGGGTTTGTTTATCTTCTATAATTGATGTGCTGTTCCTTTAAGCTGAGGCCTAGTAACGAAACCTCCTCTGCTTCACCTCAAGCTTCTATAATGAGACATTGTTACCCTTAGTAGTCAGGCCAGGCCTGCTGTTTCCTTCAGCTCCCGAGGATTCTATGATTGATACTTTATTGCAAGTGTGTTTTGCCTTGAGCCAGGATAAGCGGAGCCACCGCAAACAGTTTCATTTTCACTCCTGCTGCAATGGAAGCTGCCGTTCACTCAGGTTCATGAGTGGCGGCTTCCATGTTGGCCGGGTTAATTTGCATACGGTCGCTCTGATTGGCTGGTGGTCGTGGCTTATCCATCCCGAAGAGACAATTACTTTTAATATTATGCTTTTATTAGTTTAGAGATGATTGCTGACCAGAACTTCCATCCAGTACTATATTGAATGAGAGTAGTGAGAGAAGAATCCTTGTCTTGTTTCTGATGTTAAGTGAAATGCTTTTAGTTTTTGCTCATTGAGTATAATGTTGACTAGAGGTTTTTCATACACAGCATGGCCTGTATTATGTTGAGATATGATTTCTCTGTACCCAGTTTGCTGAGAGTTTTTTTTTTTTTATCATAAATGGGTACTGGATTTTGTTGAATGCTTTTTTTGAATCTATTGATATGATCATGTGATTTTTACCCTTCATTTTGTCTATGATTTGCAAAAATTGTACCAATATCGCTTCCCTCAAATAAATCACACTTGGTTATGGTGTATAATCTTTTTAATGTATTGCTGATCCAATTTGCTAACATTTTGTTGATTATTTTAGCATCTATATTCATCAGAGATATTGGTCTATAATTTTCTTTCTGTATAGTACCTTTATCTGGTTTTGGAATTAGGATAATGCTGGCCTCATAAAAAAGAGCTTGGAAATTTTCCTTCCTCTTGAATTTTTTGGAACAATGTGAGGAGGATTAGGATTTTGTATATCTTGTTTTTCTGGTATTTTGCAGCAGTGAGCTTTTCATTCATTTATTGTGTTTGTCACTGAATAGTCTTGATCTAGAGACCTTGCAATTTATTTATCAAATATTAAATTATGTCTTTTTGTAAAATATATTTTTATTGATTTCAGAGAGGAAGGGAGAGGAATAGAAACATCAATGGTAACAGAAAATTATTGATTGGCTGCTTCCTACCATTGGGGATGGAGCCCACAACCCAGACTTATGCCACTGACTAGAAGCGAACCCAGGACCCTCAGTACACAGGCCAATGCTCTATCCACTGAGCCAAACTGACTAGGGCTAAATTATGTCTTGTATAATATTATCAAAACACTCTGTCTGCAGGCTGATGCTCTATCCACTGAGCCAAACTGGCTAGGGCTAAATTATTTCAAAACACTGAAAATATTTTATTTTAGTCAGAGTTACTTGTTAGTCAAATAAATATTGATGATATTTCTTAGTCAAATATTAGACCTCCTTGATCAAGTTTTTGTTTTCCTATTTTTCACTCTTTTTATTATCCCTCTATCTTTTTATTCTACTTTCTGGTGCATTTCCTGAGCTTTCTCTCTCACTTTTACATTGCTTTAGGGTTATTTTTAATTATCAATTTCAAACCTGACTTTCCTTTTATTTAAGACATTCTGTGTATATGAATGAGTACATGGTCTTTTCTTATTTATATGAGAATGTCGATTTTAATGATTTGAAATATTCTTGTAATTCTTTCTTAAGAAAAATTCTGGTTATTAATTTGCTGCTGCTGCTGCTGTTCCTCCTTCTCTGTCTCTTTCTCGCTCATGTTTGAGGACTAGAGGACTTTAACCAGTTTGTGTTTACACAGATGATGAACAGCTATGTGAAATCTGAGTGTCTGATCTCATGTCTTCACATTGGGCCATTAGGCAACATGCTGGCTTTTTGGGGTCGTGGGTGTTTGTATGAAGAATAAGGGCCTGGAGAGGAAGATGCTGCCTGCCAGTGGGAAGGCAGACTGCAAGAGAGTGCGTGAGCAAAGGGAGAGTGTGTGGTTGCAGGGGAGTGTTTGTGAATTGAGGAACAGCTACACCCCAGGGGACTGTGGGGGATTGCCAGAAGGGGTTCCCCTGACCCGGCAGCCTCCACTACTGCTGGGATCCCTCCCGGAAGACTGTGCCATTTTGAAGAGGAGAGTGGATGTTGTCGGAAGCCTGAAAATCCCGGGAATCTACAACAATGGCACTCAGCAAACAACTGTGAACCTGGATACACCGGTCCCCAAGTGGGGACCGGCCCCCAAGTGGAGGGGGGGGGTGCAAGCACGTGGATTCAGAGGAACTCTGCACCCGCTCACGGAAAGGGCAGATTTCACCTGGGATAAGGTGAGGTCTGTGGTCCAGCCAGGAGAGAAAAACACGCACAACGGGAGGGAGCTGGAGGATCCAGGGAAGTCTGTGCTCAGAAAAGTCCACAGACACAGGGGCTGGCATGATCCGCCAATGTGGAAGGGGATCTGCTAACAGAAGGGAACTCTAAAAAGCAACCCATAGTGAACTGGGCGCAAAAGGGCACCCTAAAAATTTTAACAGTGTGCCGGCTGCTTAGACCCAAGGGGAAAAAAGACTGCACAGATTTGCGCTGCAGCACTGGAGTTTAAGCACTTACTCTGGTCTCTCTCTCTCTCTCTCTCTCTCTCTCTCTCTCTCTCTCTCTCTCTCTCTCTCTCTCTCTCTTTTTCCCCATTAAAGCCTTGCTTTTGATTACTAAGCCCTATACATAGGATCGCCCAATTGAGGGCACTCTAAGAAACTGCAGGGGAAAGTTGTTTTTGCGGAACCTGGGGATCAAAGCAGGGAATAAAGATCAGAAAACCAGGTCTGGGGCAGCCCAACCAGTATTAAGTGCCACAGGGAAAAGAAAAGCTAAACACTAGCTGGAGAGGACCTATTGACTTGGAGGTCAATCCAGAAACACTGCCACTTGGGGGTTGAATCACAATTGACTCTTGTGTAAACACAATTAAAGGAGTATAAGAAACAAAGAAGTACTGCTTGCTTGAAAATCAGGACTGTGGCTACAACCCTGAGGAGCCATGCAACGCAGGGAACTTCAATACTGTCCTGACGAGGAAACAGATGTGCCAAACAGAATAACAGAGGAAGTGAATGACCTTCACTACTGCACATTTTAGTTTTTTTAATCTTTTACTTAAGAAACTAAATTTTTTTCTTTTTTCCTCACTTGATTTTGCCTTTTTAATTATTACATTTTTTAAAATATATTTTATTTATTTTTTACAGAGAGGAAGGGAGAAGGATAGTTAGAAACATTGATGAGAAAGAAACATCAATCAGTTGCCTCTTGCACACTCCCTGCTGGGGATGTGCCCACAACCAAGGTACGTGCCCTTGACCAGAATCAAACCTGGGACCCTTGAGTCTACAGGCTGATGCTCTATCCACCAAGCAAAATCGGTTAGGGCTACATTTTTATTTTTTTAATTTTTATTTTTAAAATATATTTTATTGATTTTTTACAGAGAGGAAGGGAGAGGGATAGAAAGTTAGAAACATCCATGAGAGAGAAACATCGATCAGCTGCCTCCTGCACACCCCCCACTGAGGATGTGCCCACAACCAAGGTACATGCCCTTGACCGGAATCGAACCTGGAACCCTTGAGTCCACAGGCCGACGCTCTATCCAAGGAGCCAAACCGGTTAGGGCTACATTTTTATTTTTAATCAGTATTACTACTACTACTACTACTACTACTACTACTACTACTACTACTACTATTTCAGAGAGAGAAAGGGAGAGGGAAAGAGAGATAGAAACATCAATGATGAGAGAGAATCATTGATTGGCTGCTTCCTGCATGTCCCCTACTGGGGATCAAGCCTGCAACCCAGGCATGTGCTCTTGAATGGAATTCAACCCAGGACCCTTCAGTCCACAGGCCAATGCTCTATCTACTGAGCCAAACCAGCTAGGCTATTTTACCTTTTTTTAAAAGTGTCATTTTATTTTCTCTTTATTTTATTTTGGGATTGGTGTTCTACATTCTATTTTCATCTTTCCTTTAGCATCATTTTACTCTATCTCAACTTTACCTTTATGCCAACACTCTCTTCCTCACTTTTCCCCTTTTGTTGTCTTGTTTCTCTTATCCTATTCCTGCTTTAGATTTTCCCTATTCTTTCTTTTTACCCCCGTTAAAATTTCACCCTACTTATATATCTAATTTCCAATCCCCTGCTCTAAGTCCATACACACCTCTCTTCTTTCTTCACTATTCAAAAATTTTTTCTCAGTCGTTTTGTTGTTGTTTGTTGATTATATTGTTTTTTATGCTTGTTTGTGATATTGTTTCACTTTTTTTTTTGTTTTTTTGTTTTTGCTTCTGTTTTCCCTTGCCTTGCTTGATAGTAGTTGTTGTTTGTAGTTTGCATTCATCTCTAGGTATTTGTTGCTGGCATTCGTTGGGATTAGTGGCTGTTCTATTGGAGTTTTCTCCCCATATAAATATTTTTTCCCTCTTCTATTTCATTCTCTTTCTTTCCTCTCTTACTTTTTTTTTTTCCCTTTTCCCAATTTCATTTTTGCACTCCTTTCCCCCCTCTTTTCCCTTTTTTTCTTTTTCTCTCTTTCTTTCTTATTCCCTAATTCTCTTTTCTCTGGTGATCATCTTTACTTGGGGTTATTAGTATCATGAATACATTTGTGTTCAGTGCCTTGTGCATTGTGCCTTGTTGTGTTGTATTTTGTGCCTTTTATATCAATGCAGGAGAGAGAGAACTACATAATGACATCTAGAGAAGAGAGATCATGGGGAGACAACGAAACTGCCCGCATATGAAAGAAAAGCAAGCATTACCTGAAAAGGAAGTAAATGAAATGGAGGCAAGCAACTGTCACAGAAAGAATTCAGAGAAATGGTCATAAGGTGGCTGAAAAGAATGTAAGACAAATTCAACAATATGTGTAAGAACCAAGAGGAAATGAAGAACCAAGAAGTGGAAAATGACATCACTGCTATAAAGAATTCAATAGGAAGCATTAACAGTAGACTAGAAGAAGCAGAGGACTGCATCAGTGAGATAAAGACAAGGTAGGAAAAAATACCCAAACAGAGCAACTTCTAGAAAAAAAAATTAAAAAGCAGGAGGAGAGCCTAAGAGAACTTTGGGACAACACAAGAAGAAACAACATCCACATAATAGGGGTGCTAGAAGGAGAGGAAACTGAGCAAGGAATAGAAAACCTGTTTGAAGAAATAATGACAGAAAACTTCCCTGATATAGGGAAGAAAAAACTCACACAAATCCAAGAAGCTCACAGAGTCCCAAACAAAATGAACCCCAAAAGACCAATGCCAAGGCACATTATAATTAAAATAGAGGCCCATTGCAGGAAGATTCCTGCAAGAATAGGGCTTCCTCAGCTGATTACTGCAAGAATAGGGATGCCTGAGCCGGAGCGAAGCAGAGAAGGGAGCGAAGTCCAGCCTCAGTGGGCTTTGCTCCCTTCTCTGCTGCCTCACTCCCTCCTGTTTCTGCTGCCTCGCTTCCTCCCTTCTCCTCTGCCTCACTCCCTCCCATCTCTGCTGCCTCAGCTCCCTCCCTTCTCTGCCGCTTTGCTCCCTCCTGTCTCTGCTGCCTCACTCCCTCCCTTCTCCACCGTTTCTGCTGCCTCGGTTCCATTCCCTTCTCCACCACTCCACTCCCTTCTGCGGCACTTGATTTCCTTCTATGCTGTCTTCAGTACTCAGTATTTTCTCTGTACCTGTGTATGCAAATTAACTACCATCTTTATAGGGTTAATTTGCATATTGCTCTGATTGGCTGGTGGGCATAGTGGAGTGATGCCAATTTGCATGTTACTCTTTTATAGGTGTAGATTGGCAAACACCAACGACAAAGTAAGAATCTTAAAAGCGGCCAGAGAGAGACAGAAAGTTACCTACCTACAAAGGACCCCTCATCAGACTAGCAACTGATTTCTCAACAGAAACACATCAGGCAAGAAGGGAATGGAATGAAATATACAAAGTCATGCAAAGCAAGGGTCTGAATCCAAGAATACTATACCCAGCAGAGCTATCAATCAAAATTGAGGGTGAAATCAGGAGCTTCACAGACAAAAAAGGACTAAGGGAGTTTAATACCACTAAACCAGCAATGCAAAAAATGCTAAAGGATCTGCCGTAAAAAGAAAAAATAGGATATGAAGAAGGAACACAGGGGTAAAGAATAAAAATGGCAACAAACAAGTACCTATCAATAATAACTTTAAATGTAAATGGATTAAATGCTCCAATCAAAAGACATAGGGTAACTGAGTGGATAAGAAAACATGACCCATATATCTGCTGTCTACAGGAAACCCACCTCAGAAAAAAAGATGCACACAGACTGGTGGTGAAGGGATGGAAAAAGGTTTTTCAGGCGAATGGAAATGAAAAAAAAAGGTGGGATAGCAATACTTATATCTGACAAATTAAATCTCAAAGTGAAGGACATAAAAAGAGATAAGGAAAGCCACTTCATAATACTAAAGGGAGCAATCCAACAAGAAGAAATAACTCTGGTAAACATATACGCACCCAACAGGAGCACCCAAATACATAAAAAAAACTTTTGGAGGATATCATTGGAGAGATTGACAGCAATACAATCATAGTAGAAAACTTTAATACCCACTATTACCATCAGACAAATAATCTAAACAAAAAAATCAGCAAAGAAGCATCAATCCTAGAGCAGCGCAGAGCCTAGCATGGTGGCAGCGGTGGCACCCAAAGATGTCCCTGAGAGCCAATGAGAGGAACCGTTAGAGACGATGTCGCTGTGGAGACAGCTGAGGAAGCCACAGAGCCCGCGGAGGCTGACATCACGGAGCTCTGCCGGGACAAGTTCTCCAAAATGGCAACTTACCTGACTGGGGAACTGACGGCCACCAGTGAAGACTATAAGCTCCTGGAAAATATGAATAAATTAACCAGCTTGAAGTATCTTGAAATGAAAGATATTGCTATCAACATTAGTAGAAACTTAAAGGACTTGAACCAGAAGTATGCTGAACTACAGCCTTATCTGGATCAGATCAATGTAATTGAGGAGCAAGTAGCAGCTCTTGAACAGGCAGCCTACAAATTGGATGCATATTCCAAAAAACTGGAAGCCAAGTACACGAAGCTGGAGAAGTGATGAAAAACTTATTATTGTGGAACAAAGTCTTTTTTTTTTTAATGTGCAAGAATGAGACCTGAATCCTGAGGCTGATGAATTGTCACAACTCCTCAAAAGGAA
This sequence comes from Murina feae, assembly GCA_004026665.1. Lineage (NCBI taxonomy): Eukaryota > Metazoa > Chordata > Mammalia > Chiroptera > Vespertilionidae > Murina > Murina feae. The sequence continues at coordinate 41,467 of PVJC01005990.1, read as the reverse complement.
ACCATGTTGGCCGTTCCAGAAAGATCCCACCATTGGAGTAAACTGGAAAGCTGTGGCTACTTCTGAATTTTTCTTAGGGAAGTATTACTCAGAAATGCACACTTATTACCCCCTACCTTTTATTTTAATGATTAATTATCCATTTAGGACACCAAGTCTCTCAAAGTTCAGGATAAACCTGGGCTTTTCAGTTGAATCAAATGAGAGGGCTTATTTTCTAAGTGGCTGGATTTTGAGTTACTTTGTAACTGGTTGTTGTTTTCTATTGAGCTAATGTATTGCTAACAAGAATTTAAATTTAAAAAGGAAAATAAAACAAACTTCTTCACACAAAAAAGAAACACAAAAAATCAATCCTAAATGATTCACTAGATCCAATGGAATTAATTGACATCTTCAGAACACTTCACCCCAAAGCCACAGAATATATATTCTTCTCAAGTGCACATGGGTCATTTTCAAAGATAGACCATATATTGGGGCACAGGAAAAGTCTCTTCAAATTCAAGAAGATAGAAATCATATCAAGCATATTCTCAGATCACAATGGCATAAAACTGGAAATCAACTGCAATAAAAACAATCCAAAATAATCAAACACATGGAGACTAAATAGCATGCTATTAAATAATGACTGGGTTACCAGAGAGATCACAGAAGAAATAAAAAGCATCATGGCAACAAACGACAATGAAAACACAATAATCCAAAACCTATGGGACACAGCAAAAGCAGTCTTGAGAGGGAAGTTCATAGCTCTACAAGCCTACTGCAAAAAAACAAGAAACAATGGTAATAAATTACTTAACCCTACAACTCAAAGAGTTAGAAAGAGAGCAACAAGAAAAGCCCACTGTAAGTAGAAGGAGGGAAATAATAAAGATCAGAGCGGGGATAAACAACATAGAGACCAAAAAAAACAAAACAAAAAAACAAACAAACAATACAAAAGATCAATAAAACCAAGAGCTTGTTCTTTGAAAGGATAAATAAGACTGATAAACCTCTAGCTAGGCTCACCAAGAAGCAAAGAGAGAGGACCCAAATAAACAAAATCAGAAACGAAAGAGAAGAAATAACAACAGACCCCACAGAAATACAAAGGATAGTTTAAAAATACCATGAACAACTCTATTCCAAACAAACTAGACAACCTTGAGGAAATGGACACATTCCTAAAAAAATACAACCTTCCAAAACTCAATCAGGAAGAATCTAAAAATCTCAATAGGCCAATAACTATGGAAAAAATTGAAGCAGTCATCAGAAAGCTTCTAGCAAACAAATGCCCGGGGCCAGACAGGTTCACAGGGGAGTTTTACCAAACATTTAAGAAAGAACTAAAACCTATCCTCCTCAGACTATTCCAAAAAAATTCAAGAGGAAGGAACATTTCTAAGCTCATTCTATGAAGCCACCATCACTCTAGTATAAGGTGACCAGATTTAAAGCAGTACACCATTGACCGGGGGGGGGGGGGGGGGGGGCTGTTCTTTCTTTTTCTTTTTCTTTTTCTTTTTCTTTTTCTTTTTCTTTTTCTTTTTATTATTACTTAAAATATTACAAAGAGTAATCGGGACTTTTTTAAAATGCCGTGGGATGTGGGATAAATTGCTAAAAATCGGGACTGTCCCACCAAAAGCGGGACGTCTGGTCACCTTACCCTAATACCAAAACCAGATAAATACAACACAATGAAAGAGAATTGCAGGACAATATCCCTCATGAACATAGATGCCAAAATCCTCAAGAAAATCTTAGCAAATTAGATTCAGCAGTACATCAGAAAAATCATACACCATGACCAAGTAGGATTTATCCCAGGGATTCAAGGATGGTACAATATCTGCAAATCAATAAACGTAATACATCACATAAACAAAATGAGAGATAAAAATCACATAGTCATATCAATTGATGTAGATAAATTTATTAGACAAAACCCAACACCCTTTTTTTTTTTTGTATCTGAAAGGTTTATTAGGAAATTCTCACTCTGAACTGTGATACAGTACTGCCACAACTGCCCTTGACCGGAATCGAACTAGGCTGACGCTCCATCCACTGAGCCAAACTGGTCAGGGCCCAACACCCTTTCTTGATAAAAACTCTCAGCAAGGTTGGAATAGAAGGATCATACCTCAACATAATAAAAACCACTTATGACAAACCCACAGCCAACATCATACTCAATGGGCAAAAACTAAAATCATTTCCCTTAAGAACAGGAACAAGCAGGGATACCCACTCTCACTTCTCCTGTTTGACAGAGTACTGGAAGTATTAGTCATTGCGATTAGACAAGAAGAAATAAAAGGCATCCAAATTGGAAAAGAAGAAGTAAAACTGTCTTTATTTGCAGATGACATGATGTTGTACATAAAAAAACCTAAAGACTCCATCAAAAAACTATGATATAAAATTAATGCCAAGAAATCTATAGCATTTCTATAGATTTGCTGAACTTACAGAAAGAGAGACTAAAAAAGCAATCCCATTTACCATTGCACCAAAAAAATTAAGATACCTAGGAATAAACTTATGTAACTAAAGCGGTAAAGACTCAGAAAACTGTAGGATGTTGAAAAAAAAAAGAGATAGAGGAAAACATAAACAGATGGGAGAACATACCTTTCTTTTATTTTAAAATCATTATTACTTTTAGTTGTTTGAACATATTTATAGTGACTACTTTGAAAGCTTTGTCTGTAGCTTTCTTTTTTCCAGTGTACAGGTGATACTTTCCTGTCTTACTGAACCCATACCACGTCTCCTTCATAACCAGCACTATCCAATAGAACATTTGAAAGTTCTAATGAAAGTTCTAGATAGACATGTACTATATCTGCACTGTCCAATATGATAGGACAGTAGCCAAATGTGGCCAGTGAGCACTTAAAATGTGGCTAGTGTAACTGTGGATCTACATTTTAAACTTTTATTTTAATTAATTTAAGTAGCCACATGTGAATAATGGCTATCTTCTTGGACAATGCTGTTCTAGACCAAGCTCAGAGAACCCAGCTCTGTAGAACCCCCTACTTAAGTGTTCCTGAACCTGCTTCCAGTTACCCTTGTGGGTCTCTCCCCAATCTTGCACCCTACAACCAAAGTAGGTCACGTTGGTGTGCATACCTGTAGATCCAAGGAGTGGACAAGAAACTATTTTGGGAGATGAATCAAGATCCAACATGCAGATTGGGTGTCCACATATATACATGGATGACTCCTAAAGGCTTCAATATGTAGATAGAAATGGGAAGAGAAGGTTATGGTTCAGCATCCACAAATGTAGGAATTGTTTGACTGGCAAATCCATTTCTTACTGATGTGGTGGCTACATGGGTGTGATTTAAAATTTTCCCACTATCAGGATAGAGTCCAATCTCTGCTCATGACATAGAAAGTCTTATACAGTCTTCTGACCAATTCTCTGACTTCATCTCCTGCCATTCTCTGTCTCAATGTCAGCTCCAGCCACATTGACCTTGTTGCTTGAGCTAGCAGGCCAAGTTGCAGAGGAGTATGTTGGAGGGGGCTTGATTTGCCCTGCATTTAAAGCCATTTTTATTAGTAAATTACAGAAATGCCTGTGATGGGGAAGTGAGTACAGTGATGGGGGTTGGAGTGAATAGCTAGTATAAGAAATGATGAGGCAACTGCAGCCTCCCAGAAGCAAGGAGGAAATGTCTGCTTATATAAGAAAGCTGGAGACAGTTCTGAAGAACTGTGGTTGAAGGAACCATCAATCAGGTACCCTGAACAGGTGGAAGCTGGGGCTACTCTCTGAGGAAGGCTGTGCTCAGAGCTCCAGTTACCAGCATAGAGAATTCATCTATCAAAAATGATGCCAGAGGGGAGGGAGCGGAGAAGGCAGAGGCCTGAGTCAGCGGAAAAAGTGATTCCAGAGCACCTGAGGTGACTGCAGAGCCGCTACAAGGGGAGCTGGAGAGCAGTAGTAATATCTAGTCCCCTAGACTAGCAGCATCAGCTGGACCGTGGAACTTGTTAGAAATTCAGATTCCCAGATTTCCTCCATGAGAAGCAGAAATTCGGGGGCGGGGGGGAGAGGGGGAGGTCCCAGAGGTGATTCTAAGGTTATTCTAATACCCAGCAAACGTTGGGAACCCTGGATCTAACTTTAAAGAACATGGACTATGTGCCACACATTATTCTGAGTGATTCACCTTGCTAAATTCATTGGTACAAATATCATAGGAAATATATCATTTTATAGATGGGAAATGTTAAGCAGGATAATGTAAGCAATTTACCCAAAATCAGAGGGCCAGACAGAGGTAGAGGTGAGAAGTGAACCGCAAGCTTGTGCTCTCACCTGCTGCAGCGATGCTCTGACTCTAGCACACAGCCCAGCAACGCTTCTTAAAACACACTTGCTGGGACCTGTGCTGAATTTGTGACTCACCAAAGTTAGGTCCAAGAATCTGCATTCCTCACAAGGTCCCAGGTGATGCTGATGGTCCTGGTCCAGATTCCACATATGAGAACCACTGCACTATGTTATACTTTCTCTTCCACCTGGGGAATTAGTCCAACAAACGGGAATGTTGGTGGGTATGGGTTTTTTTGGTTTTGCTTGTTTTTTGTTGTTGGTGTTTTTTTTTTTTTGAGAAAGTCCATGTGTATAGATACCTTCTAGCTGCAAATGATAAAACACCCAACTTAAACTGACTCAAGGGAAAGATATATATTTGTAAGCTCATTATTGAAACAGGTAAGTTTCTCTTCAGGCACAGCTGGACCCAGGGTTGAGGAGGTAGAAGGAATTCTTTTAGTCTCTTCATCTCTCAACTCTGCCTTCCTTTCTGTATTATCTTCTTGGTCAGGCAAGCTTGCCCCTCACAGTAGCACCTTAGCAAGTTTGGCATTAGATTCTACCCTTCCTTATTTCAGCATAAGCCCACCCTGGCTCTCATTGGCCAGGCCCCTTGAGTCACAGTACCATTTCTGAACAATCACTGTGGTTAGGCCTGGGTTATACGCTAATCCCTAGAGAGTCAGCAGATGGATTCAGAGCAACACACAGACCAAAAGTGCGTGGTATATGTGGCAGAGCTGGAGTCGGGGTAGGGAGGTAGAAGGGGAGGGGGGGAGAGGAGGATTGGGATGCTGTAACCCAAAAAGGGAATAGATGTCAGAAAGGCCAACATAACCCATGTTCACTACACCACCCTCAAAGGACAGAGGCCCCAAAACCAAAATGTATTAAAATCGCATAAGATGGGCCCAAGCATGGCGATCATGGTAAAAGAAAAAACCTGGAGGTTGATGTATTTTATTATCTCCTTTGCAAACAGTAAAGAATCAGGCAAAAATAATCAATGTGCTAGCAGTTAGTTAGCATAGTGATTACCCCTGGAGTATGAGGTGTACCAGTATCTACTGCAGCATAAGAAGCCTCTCTAAACTTACTGACCTATAATAATAACTATGCTGTAGCCAGTTTGGCTTAGTGGACTGGGCACGCCCTATGACCTGGCCAGACTCTTGGTTGGGTGGGCCAACACTCTAAACACTGAGCCACACCAGCCAGGGACAGACTCCATTTTTTGACTGGATATAGAGTTCAAAACCACAGTTTTAAGGTTTTTCAAGAATTTTCTAGAAACCGCCGATAAATTTAGTGAGATCCTCAATAAATCTAATGAGACCCTCGAGGATATGAAAAAGGACCAACTACAAATTAAGCATATACTGACTGAAATAAAGAATATTATACAGAGATCCAACAACAGATTAGAGGAACGCAAGAATCAAGTCAAAGAACTGAAATACGAAGAAACAAAAAATACCCAAATGGATAAGCAAAAAGAAAAAAGAATCCAAAAATATGAAGACAGTGTAAGGTGTCTCTGGGACAACTTCAAGTGTACCAACATCAGAATTATAGAGGTGCCAGAAGAAGAGAGAGAGCAAGATATTGAAAACATATTTGAAGAAATAATGTCAGAAAACTTCCCCTACCTGGTAAAAGAAATAGACTTCCAAGTCCAGGAAGCACAGAGAATCCCAAACAAAAGAAATCCAAAGAGGACCACACCAAGACACATCATAATTAAAATGCCAAGAGCAAAACACAAGGAGAGAATTTTAAAAGCAGCAAGAGAAAAGCAGTCAGTTACCTACAAGGGAGCACCCATACGTCTGTCAGCCAATTTCTCAACAGAAACTTTGCAGGCCAGAAGGGAGTGGCAAGAAATATTCAAAGTGATGAATAGCAAGAACCTACAGCCAAGATTACTTTACCCAGCAAAGCTATCATTCAGAATTGAGTGTCGGATAAAGAGCTTCACAGACAAGAAAAAGCTAAAGGAGTTCATCACCACTCAACCAGTATTATATGAAATGCTGAAAGGTATCCTTTGAGAAGAGGAAGAAGAAAAAGTAAAGATAAAAATTATGAACAACAAATACATATCTATTAACAAGTGAATCGAAAAATCAAGTGAATAAAAAATCTGATGAACAGAATAAACAGGTGAATAGAATAGAATCAGAGGCATAGAAAGGGATTGGACTGACAATTTTTTTGGGGGAAAGGGTGTTGGGTGTGCGGGAAGAGACTGGACAATAATCGTACACCTATGGATGAGAACAGTGGGGGGGTGGGTTAGGGACAGAGGATGGAGTGGGAAGTGGGAGGAGGGGAGCTATGGGGGGGAAAAAAGAGGAACAACTGTAATAATCTGAACAATAAAGAATTTTTTTAAAAAAGGGCTTGAATAAAAAGGAAATGCATTATTTCCCAGGGTTGTTAAATTCAAAGATTGAAAAGAATTTTAAATTACCTATCCTATATAATAAAGAGGGAATATGCAAATTGACCATCACTCCAGTCAATTTGCACCCACAGCTGAGGCTAAGTTCCCATAACAAGCCTTAAGGAGCAATCAGCAGGGACCTGAGGCTGCGCGCCCACCCACCTCCTGCATGGGGCTTGACAGGGAACGTCAGGTTGTGCCTTCCACCCACAGGGCTTGACAGGAGACCTCAGGGTGCTCCCCCTGCCCTGGCACCAGGCCAGAGGAACTCAGGCTGCATCCTCTTCCCTGGTGCTGGGCCAGGGGACCTCAGGCCATACCCCCCACCCCAGCACCAGGCCAGGGGACCTCAGGCTGTGCCCCCTGCCCCGGCGCCAGGCTGGAGGATCACAGGCCACTCCCTCCTCCCAGCAGGGCTTGATGGGGGACCTAAGGCCATGCCCCCCTCCCCTGGCACCCAGGGGACCTGAGGCTGCACCCCCCCACCTGGCAGGGCTTAACAGGGTGGAACCAGCCGGGTCTGGATCTAGCCCAGTGAAGGGGGGCTGTCCAGGTTTGGGTCTTGAGCGATTTTGAGGTGCACATGGGTGGTTGAAGACTTGACTCTGGTTTCCAAGGTGCACCCCAGACTCTGACAGGAGGAAGATTTTCATATACGTTTTACTACTTTTCTTTAATCTCTGACACTTCTAGTATAGAGAAAGGGCAAATAGCAATATTAAAATATTTCCTCCAATTAATCCCCTTTTAATGTGCACAAATTTTGTGCACTGGGCCACTAGTATATATATAAAAGGCTAATATGCAAAGTGTCCCCTCAGGAATTCAACTGGGAGACCGGGAGTTCAATCACTTGCTATGATATGTGCTGACCACCAGGGGGTAGCACGGAATGAAGGAAGGCAGCTGGAGAAGGAAGGCGCTGGCTGGCAGCCAGAAGGCCCCAATCGGCTCTGATTGACAGCCTGGCCTAGGGACCCTACCCATGCACAGATTTTGTGCACTGGGCCTCTAGTATTCAATAAAAGTTTTCTTAAAAATACATATATTTATTGAGTGTCAACTAATTGTCAGGCACAGTTCTAGGACCTGGAGATAAAGCAAAGAAAGCAAAGTCCTGTAGGTGGTAGAGTGACATCAAGAATTTAGGTGCTTTTCCTTTTCTGCCCTGCCATCCTCAGCATGACAGCTGAGTCACCACATGGTGACTCTATCCTCAGTGTTACTTCCAGAGGCAGAGCAAGTTTGTTCTGGCCCATCTCTCTCTTTTTAATTCAGCTTATAATTTACATGCAATAAAATATGCAGTGTACAATCAATAAATCCTAAAAGGTTCCCTTATCCGTTGATATTTTAAGGTATAATTTTATCACATACTGTGCACAGAATTTGTGTACAGATAGGGTCCCTAGACCTGGCCAACAATCAGGGACAATCTGCGGGGTGACCAGCAGGGTGATCAGGTCCCCCTCCCACCTGCTGACACCGCCTTGGCTGGCCTGGCACTGCCTGCTTGCTGGCCCTGCCCCCCGCTGCTGCCACAGCCAGTCAGGGTCTGTGACTGGGGGCAGCTCCTGTGTTGAGCACCTTCCCCCTGGTGGTCAGTGCATGACATAGTGATTGGCCATTTGGTCAATTTGCATATTAGGCTTTTATTATATAGGACTAGAGACCTGGTGCACAAAAATTTGTGCACTCGGGGAGGGGAGTCTCTCAGCCTGGCCTGTGCCCTCTTGCAATCTGGGAACCCTTAGGGAATGTCCACCTGCTGGCTTAGGCCCACACCCCGGGCGACTGGGCCTAAGTTGGCAGTCAGACATCCCTCTGGCAGCCCGGGAGCCCTTGAGGGATGTCCACTTGCCAGCGGGGAGCAGGCCTAAGCTGCAGTCGGACATTATTAGCGCTGCTGAGGAGGCAGGAGAGGCTCCCACCACCACAGCTCTACTGGCAGCCGTCAGCCTGGCTTGTGGCTGAGCAGAACTCCCCCTGTGGGAGTGCACTGACCACCAGGGGCAGTTCCTGCATTAAGCATCTGCCCCCTGGTGGTCAGTGTGTGTTATAGTGACCAGTCATTCCCAGTGGTTCTGCTGTTAGGGTCAATTTGCATATTACCCTTTTATTATATAGGATAGAGTCCTGGTGCATGGGTAGGGGCTGGCTGGTTTGCCCTGAAGAGTGTCGTGGATCAGGGTGGGGGTCCCGCTGGGGTGCCTGGCCAGCCTGGGTGAGTGGCTGATGGCTGTTTGCAGGCTGGCCACAGCCCCTTCAAAGTGAGTGTCCCCCTCCCTGGGGTGCCTGGCCAGCCTGGGTGAGAGGTCGAGGGCCATTTGCAGGCTGGTCACATCCCCTTTAGGGAGGGGGTCCCTGCTGAGGTGCCTGGCCAGCCTGGATGAGGGCCTGTAGGCTGTTTTCAGGCTGGCCACATCCCCTTTAGGGAGGAAGGGGGGTCCTGCTGGGATGCCTGGCCAGCCTGGGTGAGTGGCTGATGGCTGTTTGTAGGCTGGCCACAGCCCCTTCAGGGAGGGGGGTCCTGCTGGGGTGCCTGTCCAGCCTGGGTGAGGGGCTGATGACTGTTTGCAGGCTGGCCAAGGCTCCCAGCCACCCAAGCTCCCAGGGAGGCTGGCTGGAAGCAGGTATCTGGGGTTTATTTATCTTCTATAATTAAACTTTGTTGCCTTGAGAGGAGACCACAGCCAACCAAGGCTGGCGGGAACCTTAGCTTTCTCCATAGCTGGGGCAAGCCTGCTTGTTCCAGCTCAGTGGCTGCCAGCCGCCCTCTTGGCTGGGTTAATTTGCATATAGTAACTCTGATTGGCTGGTAGGCGTGGCTTAGGTATAGCATAGTGACACCAATTTGCATATTACTCTTTTATTAGATTAGATTAGATTAGATGTTTGCATGCCTAAACAATGTTTGCTTGTGCTTGGTTTTGAGCTTTATAAAAAGTTTCATCCTATACAGAGTCTTCTGAAGAAGGAAAATCTCAGAATGGGAATAATCAAAATCTGTGTTGGACTAACAACAGCTGATATAAATTAACCGCCCTCCCCCCAAAAAAAATCCCCTTCAGAAATATGCCAATGGCAGAGTAAAATCCCAATAGAAATATAAGGAGATCCACCAATGTCATTTTGAATTTTCTAGTAGGCACATGAAAAAACACACACACAAGTTAATTTTAATAATGTTTTATTTAATTCGATATATCCAAAATATTACCATATTAACATATGATCAATATAAAAATTCAGATATTTTACATTCTTTTTTTGTAGTAGTCTTTGAAATCCGATGGGTATGTCACACTTGCAGTACATCTCAATTCACACTAGCCACATTCCAAGTGCTCAATAGTCACATGAGACTGCCTGCTGGACTACTGAACAGCACAGCAAGACCCTTGCTGCTCCAAACACTGGCATGACTTGGGAGCTTATTAGAAATGCAGAATCTCAGGCCGCTCTCCAGACTCACTGACTCACAATCTGCAGTTTAACAAGGTCCCAGGGAATTTGTATGCACATTAGTTTGAAAAAAAAAAATGGGTCCAGTTCTGCCTAAAACATTGTGGCTTCCTATTTCCCTCATGACAAACACTCAGCTATTGACCTTGGCAATCACTCATTCATTCATCACTGTTACTGAGCACCTAGTGAGTGCCAGGCCCTGCACTGGGTGATGCTGGGGACAGACCTGATACCTACCCTCATGGAGCTCTCAGGCAATTAATATAGATAAGCATCCAAATCCCTATTTCATTCTGACCATGATAAACGTAATGTAAAGTGTGCGAGGAGTATTACAGGTGGCCTGACCTGGTTTTGAGTAGAGGGGGCATCCCGAAAACAACCCAAATACATAAAGAGAACATGATTAGGGCAAGAAGCCACGAGCAGATTCAATGTCCCGCTGCAGGGGAGGAGCCTGCCCACGGTCACTGAGAAGGATCATATTCAGGCTTCAGAGCAGCTGGGATAAACGCCTGAAGGATAGGGTTCCCGGAAACAAGCCAGGGACAGAGCCAGGTGATAGTATCACACAGATCTGTCTGCGTTTGGAAAATGAGGGAGACCAAAGGGGTCAATTTGCCAGCAGGGGGAGGACTTGGGGCAAGGAATTGTAGGTTTCCATTTCTCTAAAGAAAATGTCTTTTAATAAAATATATGTGGTTTTGCATTAAAATAATTGAGCAGAGAAGAAAAAGTGTGCAGGATATAAGTGGAACAAGAATTGCCATATGCTGGTAATTGTCAAAGCTGGGTGCTGGGGACGTAGGCCTTCATTAGACTTCTCTCTGCTTTTGTGTAGTTTTGAAATTTTCCCTAAAAAAATAGTTAAAAGTATTTTTCTTTACAAATAATTGGGGATGTTGAAAAGAGATTTTCAGCAACTGGAGAAGTAAGCTCTTCTTCCCAAAAGAAGAAACTGCAGTATCAGAAATGTGAACATCTCCTTTAAGAATGGCATCCAGGAGGAAGGCGGTTAAAGGCACAGACAATGGAACCAACCAAGACTCTTAGGTTCTAGTCCTAGTACTGCCACTTACTAGCTATGGAACCTGAACTTGATTTAAACTCTAAATGCCTCTCATGAAACACTGGGAAAGGAATAGTAGCTGCCTTCTAGAGCCCGTATGAGGATTATGGAATTAATCCATGGAAAGGGCTGAGAACAGGCCTGGCATGCAAAAGGCGTCAGGTAAATGTTGGCAGTTATCATTAAAGCACATGCTAGCCAGATTTAAAACCACAAAATGTCTCAAAGTGGGGACATTCACAGTTGCTTTACCCTAAATTCACTGTCCCAATAGTCGCTGCCATCATAGCAGAAGACAAAGATTCTCCCAACACCAACGATTCCTCTACACATACAAAATCCTTTTATATAACTCAGTTGTTCCCAATGCTTGTAAGACACTATTTAGACAAATTACACAAGTCATGTTTATAGTGATAATTATGAAAATTCATGGTAGAAAATTCAGTCGCTGTGAGTCAAAAGGAAGCTTCCAAGTACTCCTTCAAAGTACACTCCAGTGCTTTCACATTCTAGCACTCTGCTACGGTGTGTACAGATAACAAACCTCTATGCTCTTCTTGCCTCTGTAGAATTTTTAAAGTAATAAAATGATTCCTAAAAGGTTTTTTCTCTTAAACTCAAACACATGACATTTTTTTTCTTATTTAAATCTTCTCCCACAACGGCTATTGGTGTTATCTTAGTATTCGATGAAAACACGTTCATTGCGGGGGATATCTGTAATACTGTCAGCAACAAGTAAAAACATGTTCATTGCAAAAATTGTTTTAAAGTAAAGCTATCCCACACGCCAACTTCCAACACTCAGCAATAACCACTGGTTACACTGTATTCATTATCCTTACAGATGATGATGTCAAAATAACATGAATGGGAAGAAAGTGGGAGGGGCAGGACTCGCAGGCTGAAGATTGCTGGGACTGGGTGAAGATCTATGTAGAGACCCAGGTGAGCACACTGAGCATGCTCATGGAAACAAAGAAGTTCAGTGGGTCTAGAGCTTAGGCAGCCAGGGAGACAGGCTGAGATGGTGATGGTCAGGGGCCACACAACACCAAGCCTTCAGTACTAGGAGGTAGGACCCTATCCTAAGGACACTGGAGAAACATGGGATGCATTGAAGCAGGAGGACATGGTTAGATTTGTGTTTCACAAATACTCCCCTCACTGCCAAGTGGGAATGGGTTACAGGCAGAGATGGGAGGCCAGAGGCCAAGGAGAAGGGCAGGCAGAGACAAGGTGGGAGAGGACAGGATTTGACCAATGTGGGACGAGGAAGGCAAGGGGGAAGATGGGAGACATCCAGGAGTCCTAGTGGACAATCTGTGGAGGTTGATGAGTAGGGCCGGGGGGTGGGGATGGGGAAGGAGGCATCAAAGATGAAGCCCAATACTCTCTGAGAGCCTGGGGTAACCCCTGAGATAGAGACTGAGAGGAGGAGTAGGTTTGCAATTTGGGATACAGTGCATGTTAGGGACTCAGAGATCACCCTCACCCAGGCTGAAGGGGAAAGGGAGCGGTGGCCTCATGAGGCAACCCACATGTGGGGCCCAGGGAAGATGCAGGGGTTTAGGGCAGAGTGGGCGTCATCCGCACAGAGACAGCAAACCAACCCTAAGTGAGATTAAGATGGCCCAGGGGTGGGAGTTGAGAAGAGCTTCCCCCACATTTAAGGGATCAGTGAAAACAGGAACTTCTTGTAAAGAAGCAAGACATAGGAAGAAAACCAGGGGAAAGCAGCGTCAGAGAACCCAAAGGGAGAGTGTTTGTAGAAGGGAGTGGCTAACACTGCCAGTTTTTGCTAAGATGGCCAATAAGTGAGCCCAAAAAAGTGCCCACTGAGCCAAGTTTTTTATTGTCAGAGAAAGAAGTTACAAAGAAAGCAAGGAGGGAAGGTGAGACTGAGCCTTTTGGGGCTGGATTGGACTCAGAAATATCAATATTGCCCTAGCCGGTTTGGCTCAGTCGACTGAAGGGTTCAGAGTTTGTTTCCGGTCAAGGGCATGCACTTTGGTTACAGGCTCGATCCCCTGTTTGGATCACATGCAGGAGGCAACCAATCGATGTGTCTCTCTCACACCAATATTTCTCTCTGTTTCTCCCCCTCCCTTCCATTCTCTCTGAAAATCAATGGGAAAATGTCCTCAGGTGAAGAGTAACCAAATATACATACATATATATATAAACAGTAGGTCCTCGTGTTACATCAGAGATCTGTTTATATGGCACAACACAGCGCAATTTTCACCTAAGTTGGAACCCACCTACATAAGCACCTACATCCCTCATATGGAGCACATACACAGCAGTAATGAAGTGAAAGAGTAAAAAAAATTTAAAAGAAAGATAACAATTCCTGACCTTTACTTATGGTAAACAAATAATAAAAAACATAAAGCACATCTGTACATACGTCGAAATGACAGAACTTTTTTTAAAATAAATACTGTAAATGGTAGATGGCGAAGTAACCAAGAAACAACATACACGGAGTCCAATGTAACCCGAGGACTGCTTGTATATATATATATCAGTATTGGCTCATGTTTATTTTTATACACAGATAGCTATATCTATCTATACATACACACACAGAAATACAGATGTGTGTGCATACCTGGGTTTGTACATATATATATATTTCCTAGCTCTGTCAGCTGAGAGGGACTAGAAACAGTGACATCCTAGTAGCAATGACCATACTCAGTGCCCAGACCTCGGTTTCTAATACCTTTCTCCAATACCTGGAGAAATGGCTGATTCCAGGGTTGGGGCAGGGATAATGCAAGATAAGCCTGAATCATCTTACAATGCCAGGGAATAAGGAGGTAGGTACTCAAGAAAAAATAAATAAACAACACAGGAACCAACCTGAAAGAGCCCCTTTGGCCAAAATGGGAATAACTGGAGTTAAAAAATTAGTTAGGTCAGCACTGGATTATACACAAAGAATAAAATAAATATCCATGAGTCCATACTGATATAAAGGAGTGATTATACAAATAAAATAAATGGGGTAGAAGAGACAAACCTTCCACAGAAGAATTCCAAATAATAAATGTAGAACAAATGAGGGAAGTAGAAAATGAACACTAGAATACCACAGTAATAACTGTCTCAGGCAAGATCCATGATGAATGCTAAAATTCATGGGTGGAACTTTGAGGAGAATCAGGACATTTGCACAGTCTCAAAGTATTTTCCCATACTTATTATGACAAATTCTTTTATATTTTTCCCTACAGGAACTGGAGCTTAATTCTTTTCAGTGTGTGGGCTAGATTTTGTTACTTGCTTCTAACAGAGTAAGAAAAGGGAAAAACAGTAACACTATAGTTAAAAAACCTGATAGACACCACCTTAAAGTAGTGATCCAGGTAAATATCAGCTGTGGGTATTCTTCCCCAAATGTATAGTCCCAGTCTAACCATGAGAAAAATATTATAGAAACCCAGATTGAGGGGCAGTAAACCTCAATACTGTCAAGGTTATGACAACCAAGGAAAGACTGAGAAACTGTCACAGACTGAATGAGACCAAAGAGACATGGCAAATAAATGCAACATGGTATCCTGGATTGGATCCTGGAACAGAAAAAGAACATTAGTGGAAAACGGGTAAGATATGAATAAAATCTGGAGTTTAGTTAATCAACATTAACTTCGTACTTTTGAAAAACGTACCATAAATATGTAAGATGTTAACTTTAGAGGAAGTTGGGTACAGGATATATGGGAAATCTTTTGTATTTTCTTTGCAACTTTGCTGTAAATCTAAAATTATTCAATATAAAAAAATTAAGTATTTACTGACTTAGCTACAGGTCAAGTAGAGTCCCTAACTCCCTTCATCTGACACTTCAAATCTCACCTCACGTGTTCTCCACTCCAGGAAGTCCTTCTTGATACCTCAGACTAAATCAAGTACTTCCTCTGGGCTCCCACAGCACCCTGTAATTCCCGCTATCCTGGCCCTCCCTGATCCCCGCCTAGTGAGAGGGTGTCTCCCCCGCTGGATGGATGCTCTCGGAGGACAGGGTGGAGGCTGTCTCAGTTACTGTAGTGTCTCTCTCACATGAGGAGTGAAGAGTGTCTGCATTCCTGATTCCTATGGCAGGCAGAAGCCATGTTTGATCCCCATCACTTCTCTCAACGTAACCCTAACCCTTCTGGGATCAGAGCCTGCGAGAGCCCAACTTCCTCATCTCTCCCACCCCATCTGAGGCTACATAAATAATGTCTCGCCCTAGCCGGTTTGGCTCAGTGGATAGAGCACTGGCCTGTGGACTGAAGGGTTCCAGGTTCAGTTCCGGACAAGGGCATATGCCCGGGTTGCAGGCTGGATCCCCAGTGGAGATTGGGCAGGAGACAGCCAATCTGATTCTTGCTCATCACTGATGTTTCTATTTCTTTCTCCTCTCCCTTCCTCTCTGAAATCAATAAAAATATATTAAAATAAATAAATAAATAATTTTAAAAAATGTCTCACCCACCCAATTACCAAAACATCCACACACACACTCCTACCTCCAATACACCAACTGTCAGAAACACTTTGTGACTATTTGAGGTGCCCTTCCCAGCAGACAGACACCCTTGCAGAAACCCCATACCCCCCAGCTATAGCAGGTTGAGCAGAGCTTGAGAGTCAACCCCAGCAATCTGATTCTTGTCCAGGGAATTTGGAATGGGGACAGAGAAATTGTGGGTACTGTACTGGAATGTCACACAGAGTCAGAGCAAGAGTGACCCAGGGCCAGCCCAGCTGCCTGCAAACAGAGGAAGCAGCAGATGTAGAGAGGCAAGACCACAGACAGTGCCAGGACCAGAAGGAAAGAAGAGTCACTGCCCCATGTTCTGACTCTATTCTGTTCTCAAGAGGCCCTTGTCCATTTCTTTCCATCATCACCTACAACCAATCCACAGTCAGTTCTATTTTCAAAATGTACCCAGTCTAGCTGGTTTGGTTCA
Source organism: Murina feae (assembly GCA_004026665.1). Taxonomy (NCBI): domain Eukaryota; kingdom Metazoa; phylum Chordata; class Mammalia; order Chiroptera; family Vespertilionidae; genus Murina; species Murina feae. Next base: position 25,175 of record PVJC01005990.1, on the reverse strand, counting down.
GTGGATAGTGTTGGCCTGTGGACCAAAGGGACCCGGGTTTGATCCCAGTCAAGGGCATGTACCTTGGTTGCAGGCTCCACTCTGGCCCAGGCCCTGGTCAGGGCTCATGCAGGAGGCAACCAGTCGATGTATTTCTCTCACATCGATGTTTCTCTCTGTCTTTCCCTCTCTCTAAGAATCAATGAAAAAATATCCTCCAGTGAGGATTAACAACAATAAATGTATCCAGATAATTGTTCACTACCGTCCCTACCTTGTCCAGGCCACCATCATGTCTCACCTAGATTATGGCAGCAACCTCCTCATGGACCTCCTTGCCAGTTCTCCCAGACCTTGTTTCCATCTATACTCCCTACCTTAGTGACCTCATCTGGGCCTTCATACCACAAAAATGCCAGTGACTACCCACATTACATCTCCAGTCCAGATTTCACCCCTAAATGCCAGACTCCTAGATTCCACTGCTTGCTCAGCAAGTCCACTGGGATGCTTAATATATCCACATCCACGGCCTCTCTTAGTTTTCCTCTATAGTTACTGGCATTCCCTCCTTCCTCTGCTAAGGTTAAAATCCTTGATTTTGATTCCTCTTTTTTTACCCCACACCTATATCCCAAATCCTGCCTACTCATCCTTCAAATTATATCCAAAATCCGACCACATCTCCCACCTCCACTACTACTACTCAGGCTAAGACACCACTGTCTCTGGCTGGATTAGTGCAGTAGCCTCCTCACTGGAGTCCGCTTCTACCCTTGTGTCCACCTGGCAGCCAGACGAGTCCTATTAGTATCACACCATTCTTTAGCTCAAAATGCTCTGATTTCTTCCTATCTCACTGAGAATCAAATTCAAGTCAGGATGGCTCATCTCTACTCCACATGTTGTCAGCTGGGAGCTGGGCTAGATGGCATCACTCATGTCTAGCACATCAGCTAAAACAGTGGAACAGCTAGGGACTGGCTGGGCCTCTTTCCACATTTCTCTCCAGCAGCGTAGCTGGATTCTTTTATTCAGAAGCCCAGGGCTCCAAGAGAGTGAAAGCACAAGTTGCCAGGCCTCTTAAAGGCCCAGGCCTCCTCAACTGCATCACTTTCACTAAATTCTATTGGCAAAACAAGTCACAGTCAGACCGGATTAAAGGAGGAGACTTCACCTCCTGATGGAAAAAAACAGCAAAGAATGGGTGGCCTTCATTAGCAGCAGCTATTTTAATCTCATAGTAACAGCCTCATCACTGGCCTCTACTTCAATCCGTAATCCCCTATTGCCAATTCCACATACAACAGCCTAAGAGATCTGTTAACATATGTAACTGATCATGCCTCTTTCCACTATTTAAAATTCTTGCCCTAGTCAGTGTGTCTCAGTTGGTTGGGCATCATCCTATGTAAAGAAGGTTGCCATTTGATTCTAGGTGAGGGAACATGCCCCAGTTGCAGGCTTGATCCCTGATAAAGGGCATGCAGGAGGCAGCTGATCAATATCTCACTCTTACATGGAAGTTTCTCTCTTCACTCCCTCTCTCTTCTTCTCTCTCCAAAAATCAGTTAAAAATTTTAAAAAATAAAATTCTTTTACAGCTTCCCACTACACATGGGGTAAGGACACACATTCCTTACGGGAACTACATGGTCTGATTTCCTGCTCCCTCCCAGCCTTTGGGTTCCAACCACCTTACACCCACACTCACACATACACCCCAGATTTAATGGAGTTAATGCCTATTCCTTCAGATCACCTCAAACCTCACTTCTAGGGTCCAGATTAGATTTCCTGTCAAGTGCTCTTATAGCACTTTCTACCTTTCTCTGTAATTTCATACTGGGTGATTAGTTGATGAGTTGAATCCATCCACCCAAGACCATGAGCTCTTTGGGGGCAGGGAAACTATTTTGTTCTCTGCTGTCTTCCCAATGCTGAGCACAAAGCTGAGGCAAGATGAAAACACTTGTTAAATATCTGAGACCTCGGAAAATTTTAAGACAGCTCCTTAAAGTTCTGTGGAAAGGGAATTGACAGAGTATGTAGGATGCTGGGATCAGGATCTGAGCTCTGAAATCATCCATCCATCCTATCCAGTTGTCTGTTCAACCAATCAAAGCATAATATGCTAATGATATGCTCAGGATGCTCAACTGCTCACTATGACATGCACTGACCATCAAGGGGCAGATGCTCTGACCGGTAGGTTAGCTTGCTGCTGGTGTCTGGCTGATCAGGAGTGAGCAAGACAGGCTGGACATGCCCGGGAGCCCTCCTACAGCCCCTACCCCCAGCCGGCCCCATCCCAATAGCCCCCTCAGGCAGGCTGGCTGGACCCCACCCATGCATGAATTCGTGCACCAGGCCCATAGTTCATTCAATAAAGAATTTTAAAATCCCTTCTATATGTCAAGGGCTCTTCTAAGTGTTGGAGATAAAGCATGAAGTAGACAAAAGCTCTTGCTCTCATGAAGTATATGGTCTGGTGGGGATAGGGAGAGAGGGGGCAGACAATCCTATATAATAAAAGCCTAATATGCTAAGCGTCCGGTCATCTAGTCAGCCATTCAACCAATCAAGGAGTAATATGCTAATGATATGCTAAGGTCATTCAACCGCTTGCTATGATGTGCACTGACCACTAGGGGGCAGACGCTCAACTCAGGAGCTGCCTCCTGGTGGTCAGTGGGCTCCCACAGAGGAAGTGCTGCTCAGCCAGAAACCTTGAGCTGGGCTCACGGCTGGCTGCAGTGGCAGTGGCAGGAGGCTCTCCTGCCTCCGCGGCAGTGCTAAGGATGTCCAACTGATGGTTTAGGCCCGCTCCCTTGCAGGACCTAAGCCATCAGTCAGACATTCCTCAAGGGCTCCCAGACTGCAAGAGGGTGCAGGCTGAGGGGACCCCCCACCCCGTGCATGAATTTCATGCACCAGGCCTCTAGTAAGAAATTATATGTGCTAAAGAGTGATATGATTAATGCTAAAAAAAGTTAACATACAAAATTCTAGAACAGTGGACAGCAAGATCTCAAAGACAAGGTGACATCTGAGTAAATACCTAAAGAAGGTGAAGGTGAGCCTTCACTATCTGGGGAAGTGTCCCAGGTAAAGAGAACAGGTGGTACATTTACACCATGGAATACTATGCAGATGTAAAAAAGAAGGATCTCACACCCTTTGAGACAACATGGAGGGACCTGGAGAGTATTATGTTGAGCAAAATAAGCCAGGATCTCACTTATCTGTGGAATCAAATGAACAAACAAAAAAGATTCAGAGACATGGAAGCTTGCAATAGACTAACAATTCTCAGAGGGAAGGGGGAGGGTATGATGGGAAAAGATTAACTAAAGAATTTATATGTATACTAGAGGCCCGATGCACAAAATTTGTGCAAGAATAGGCCTTCCTTCCTCCGGCTGCTGGCACTCGTTTCCCTCTGGCATCCGGGACCCGGGCTTCCATCACAGCCCCGGCTTCATCCAGAAGGTAGTCCGGAAGGACATCTGGTCTAATTACACATTATGTTTTTATTATTATAGATAGGCATAACCCATGGACACGGACAATAGCGCAGTGAATGCCGGGGGAGGAGGGGGTTAATGAGGAGAAAGGGTGACACCTGTAATATTCTCAACAATAAAGATAAACAAATAAAACAGCAAGGACAAAGGCTCTGAGGCCAGTGTGGCTGTAGCAGAGTGAGCAAGAAGGGATGAATAAATGATGTCAGAGCAGTAACATGGACAAGTCATGCAGGGCTTTGCAGGCCATGGAGAAAACTTTGGCATTTACTTTCTGTGAGATGGAGGCACGGGAGGGTACTGAGCAGAAGAGGAACGTGTTCACTGTCACTCTGGCTGCATGTGAGGAACAGACTGTGGGGAGCAGGGAGACCACTGAGAAGGCTGCCATGATGATCTAGGCAGATGATGAGAGTGGACAGGACTAGGGTAACAGCAATGGAGGTGGGAAGAAATGATCAGGAACTGAATATACTTTGAAAGAATTTGCTGATGGACCGGACATGGATATAAGACAAAGAGTGGACTCAAGAACAACTCCAAAGCTTTGGGTCTGAGCAACTACAAGGATGGAAGTGACATTTACTGAGAACAACCTTGGAAGAACAGATTTTTGGGGAAAAACCAGGAATTCAATTTGGCCAAGATTACTCTCAAGAAATCTCTAGATAGCCAAGAGGTGATGTCATGTAGGCAGTTAGCAGTCACAGGAGAAGTTCTGAGCTAGAAACAGAAATTTGAGATATGTTTCCATGCTTATCCATCCCAAATTCCTTATAGAATGCACATGATTTGGTTCCTGCTGATGACTCCAAGCTCATCTTGCACCTGGCTAAGTCAATGGTTGACATACACACAAATCCTGAGTCCTCTACTTTCCCCGCTATGTGATTTTGGACAAGTCACTTAACTTTCTCTGCCCTCAGCAACCTCATTTGCAAAAGTGTGATCATACTAGTACTGACCTCCTAGGATTATTAAAAAAAAATTTTAACTAAGCATCTAAAATATGCAGCCACTCGTCCTACATGCTAGATATATTCCGTTCCCACCCTTCTCCACAATCTGTAAACCACACATCCAGCCTGTCAAGTCAGCCTTTTGGGCATCTCTCCCACCCACATCTTCCTCCGATCCCTACCAAGATCTTTTCCCTGGTTCATCCCCGATGATCCTGCCAGACACCATCCTGGGCTCCCAGACCCAAGTCTCCTTCCCGTCAATTTACTGCCAGATGACAGCAAATAGGGTCTTCTCATTGCCTTCAGGAAATCCCCATATAGCCAACAAAACCTTCCACAACCTAATTCATATGGACCTTTCAATAAGATCTCCCAAACCAGATCACCAGGCCGTTTCTCATTGCCGCCTTTGTGCAAGCCATTCCACCACACTACAAGTACCCCTCCCCGCCAACCTTATCATTAGGTCTCAGCTCAGGCAGCTTCTCCACGTCCATAAAAGTTTCCCTACCCGTGCTTCGTCTGGGTTCCCTCGCGCTCAACGTTGCCACCATTAGCGAACACAGGCAGGTAAGTAACGGAGCCCTTGCGCACTCCTACCGACTGGGTCTTTCCCGCGAGCTGGGTGACGTCCCACGTGACGGGGCCGCTTCAGGCCTCTGCGCCCCGCTCCTGCTCTAACTACACGCTCTCCACCACAGCCTTCCGGCACCTGCGCACGCTCAACAGCAATCAACACCTGCGCACAGCACGGCCAGAAACACCCAATCACGGCCCTTTCCTTCCTCCTTCAGAGCTAGCGACAAGCGTCCGGCTGTTTGTCTGACTGCTGATTGGCCGCCTGACATCCCGCCCCTAAACACGTGAGCGAAAAGAACTCTGGTCTTTGTAGTTCCCCGATGAAAAATGGGAAGCTTGCTAAGGAGAGCTCCATTTCCCAGGAGGCGCCCGCATCCCTGAGGTGGAAGACTATATACCCTTTGCAACAGGAGGTTCTTGATTGGCCATTTGGGAGACAAAATGCAAAGGAAACAGGCCCACTTACCTGGAACCCCTGGGATATTTTTTTGGCCTGAAAATCTCAAAACGCCTTGCTCCACCGATTGTTCCAAAGAGTAAGACCAGACGTCGGGGGCGGAGGGATAAGTCTGTATCCATTGTCTGCCTGGCAATCCCAGATGGCACTAATAAGTCCTATTACATATTCAGCACCTAATGGATGCTTGCCTGGCAAAAGGAACCACTCCTGCACAGACTCTGTGGAAACCCTGGCTTACTAGGACAGAAACTGTTGTTTCCCAGAAACAGCCCGAGATGGGCCTTTACCCGTTCAGAGTCTCAGTTTACCCTGGAAAAGGCAAATGTGGGCTACAATCCTATTCAGGATCTCTGTCTAGGATTCCTTAGGCCCAGACCTCCTGCAGCCCCATGTCTGTACCAATAGCTGTTACTTCCCTATGGACATATCCAACAAGACAAAGCTCTTCCAGCACCCCCTCCCCAAACGCATTCCGCACCATGCCTCTGAGGGCTGGGTGAAGGGAGCCAGGGCCCTGCAAACGCTCAGGCGGGCATGTGAGAAAGCTCTTTACTGGGGGGTACAGCAAGGAGGAGCAATGCCATCTCCCCCTACCTGCCCCCACCCCTTCCTAGGGCCCTGGGGTGAAGGGGGTCTCCCAACCACTGGACCACCACTGTCTTTGGTACAATAAATAGAAAACAAGGTGAGAGAGGGGTCCAAGGGTCCAGTCCTTAGTGCGGGGGCACACCTAAACCCCTCTCCTTGACCCCCTGCCCCAGGCCCCAATCAGTGCAGGCCTCACCCACCCCAGCTGGGTAGCAGCAATTCCAGTCAAGGGGAGAGATGAGGATGGGAGCCCAGGGCCCCCAGATGGGGGGAGGGGTATGGCTTCAGGAGGGGCCCCAGAGAAGGGGCAGGGTCATGAGCTGGCTGCTGTGCTCTGGGGTACACCATGAAGGCCCAAGCGAGGCCCCAGAGTGGCAGGGTCATCAGGGGGTGGGAGGGGTGGACGACCTCCTGTCATCCGAGTCCGGAGGGCTGAGGCAGCCGAGTGCTGGGGGGCAGGCGCTGGATGGAGTGGGGAGCAGTCAGGAGGGCTGCCCACCAGGCTCACATCCATCAGCTCCGGAGGTGGTGGTGAGGTTGGTGATGGAGGACGGCCAAGGCATTGGGGTTGGGGGGGTAACTGGGTGCCAGCCCCTGGCAGTGATGATGCAGAGGCAGGGGCTTGATGTGTCTTGTGGGGCACATCACCACCTGCCCAGGGGCGCATCGGCTGGGAGAGTGGGACCTAAAGGAGCAAAGGAACAGTGGGTGATGGAGACCCAGGTTCCGGAGTCCCAGATACCCCACCAGCCACCTCCAAAGGCCCAAAAGCTCAATACCTTGGGGCTGTTCATCTCACAGTCAGTGATGGAGGGCCCAGGGCCCCCACAGTATCGGTTGCTGTAGCGGTAGGTCCGGTTGTCACTGGAGGAGCCACTGGAGCCTCCTGGAAGTGCCAGGGGAGGAGAGAAGAGGCCTTAAGTGAGGAGAGGTGATGGCTGAGTCTGATTCATGACCCAGGCCCAGGTTTGGGCTTTGGGTTCTGCATTCATGTGAAGAAATCAGGCCCAATTTTGAGATTAGGGGTCAGAAACAGTTAGAGGTCTCAGTTTCAGAGATCAGGTCAGGGCCAGTTGGAGCTCTCCTGGCCTAATCTTTGGAGCTCAGGATCATGCAGTTTCAATAGCTCTAGGTGAAGGCCCAATGACAAGGTCCCCAAGGTCAGGCCACACCAGAGCTTTCCCCACAACTGTCCTACCCTATTGGGCACTGGGCACCCACCAGAGCTGGAGATGGAGCTGGCGGTGCTGGAGGAGGGACAGGTGTCGAGAGGGGCGGGCGAGGTGGAGGCACTGCTGCCTGCAGGGCCTGTGTTGGTGGCTTCATCTGCCGTGCGGCGAAAGAAGCCATGCTGCAGAGCCCCCAGCGGGCTGATGCGGGCGGCGGGCTCATACTCCAGCATGCGCAGCACCAGGTCCTGGAAGCGGAGGTAGTCGGCGGGGCTGTGGCCCGGCTCCCCCGCCCGCCGGCCCCCGGGCCCGCCCGTCTGCACGCCCAGCACCTCCTGCAGCCGCCGTGTCCCAGGGCCCTGGTAATCCTGGCAGGGAGGGGGTGGGAGGGGGGGCAAGAGAGTGGCCGTCAGTGGGCAGGAGGGGCAGGGAGACACACACGGGGAAACAGAGGCACCAGAGGGAAAGTGGAAAGAGAAGCTAAGAAGAGTTGTGGGGTGGGTAGGAGATAGGGTAGATTGGGGAGGAAGGAACAGACAGACAAGGGGGAGAAGAAGGGAAAGACACGAGGGAGAGGAAGCAGGGAGAGAGGGAGCCCCAAGTGTGAGAGAGTGAGGGGCCACCAGGGTAGAAGGAGCGGCAAAGGGCAAGGGCCGCACCTTCCTGAGTTCCTTTGTCCTCCGTAGGGTCCAGCCACCCCCAGGCAGCCGTTCAAAGTACTTGCGAGCCTTGGGTGCCTGGTCTAGCATGGGAGCTGGTGGGATGCCCAACACCTCCACAATCCGATTCATTTGGTCCACCTGTGAGCATGTGGGCAGTCAGGGTCATCAGGCCAGCCCAGCCTGCACCCCCTCCACACCCCCTCCTCAGGAGCACACCTCATTGGAGCCACTAAAAAGGGGCTCTCCGGTGTGCATCTCCACCAGGATGCAGCCCAGGGACCACATGTCAATGGCCAGGTCATAGGGCGTGCCCAGGAGCACCTCGGGTGACCGGTAGAAGCGGCTCTGGATGTACTGGTAAATCTGAGGGAGGACAGAGGCCAATAGTCATCCCCACTGGCACCCCCAAAACTACAATAAGCCTTCTGCCTCAAACTGGGGATGTGGTTGCTACAAATCCTGATGTTATCAGCACCAACTTTACAGGAGCCACTACCTCCACTTTACTCATGGGCCTCAGAAGTCTGCTGGCCTAGTCTGATCCTGATCTCCATCTGGGCCCCTCTTTGTTTGGCAGTCTGCAAACCTAGGCCCTTCCTACCATCCCAATGCAGACCCTTTTCATGCCACCACCATTATTAATTCAAATGACTGCTTACAGGAAGTTGCATAGCTGAAGCACCTTCCCCACCTTCCATCCCAGCTTTAAGAAGACTGGGTAAACAATCCTTAGCTAAGTGCCAACTAGGCTCAAAGCCAACTCAATTTCGCCTACCCACATCTGGCAGCCTCAAAACTGGCCCCACCCCCAGCCTTCACTCTTCCCCTTCTGACTGGGCAGTGTATATATACCCTGTGGCCCGCTTCTTCACCTAAGCACTATCCTTTAGGCATCAGCCACTTCACTACCCCATCCAGCCTACCTCGGCCCCTTAATCTCTGGCCACCAGTTGGCCCCGCCCAGTCCCAGCCACACCACTAGTCCCACCCCTAGGGCGGGGCCAGGCCCTACCCGCTGGCCAAGCTGGCAGGAGCTGCCAAAGTCCACGATCTTGATGGCACTGCGCTTGGGGTTGCAGAGCAGGATGTTCTCAGGCTTGAGGTCGCAGTGGATGATGCTAAGCTCGGGCGTGGCCAGGAAGAGAAGCGCTGTGCAGAGCTGCTGAGCCAACTTCCGTGTCAGATTCAGCGAGACACCCCGGAAATGTGTGTTGCGCAGGAGGTCATACAGATTGTAGGAAAGCAGCTCGAACACCAGGCACAGGTGGTTCCGGAACATGAAGTGCCGCTTCAGGTGAACTGCCGGGAAGGGGACCAAATAGGGGGGTGGGGAAAAAAAATGAGGCTCAGAGAAGGCCGGAGGTGGCCTGGGGTAGGCAGGAGTCCAGGAGAGGGCCGCAAGCAGGCATGCGGCTCTGCCTCTTGAGCACTGGCCAAAGTGTGCCGTGCCCACAGGTACCAGCGGCTAGTCGGGTATTTTTATATGGTCTGTAACGTGGATCGTACCAAGAAAAAGACTGATTTTCTTAAGAAAAGTGAATTCTTTCCAAGTCTCTTGTCAAACTGTCAGATTAAACCAAGAGAAAGCTTCCACTTGGTACTGACAGGTCTGCAAGACACTGATGGCGAGGGAGACAGGCCAGGCACCACGGTTTTCCTCCAGCCGAGGAGGCGCACCCCGGTGTCTTTAATACCATGCTGTACTGCCTCATCTAATTCTACAACATTGTTTTAGTCTCAGTTCTTTTTTGTGTGTGTGGCAGAGGTTACGCATTTTCCATTTACTATGAGATTTATATTTAAAGGAACGTACTCTTTAAACCCTCTTGCTTTTTCTAAGAGGAACCAGTACAAACACAAGGGAAAAGGCTGGCATAGATGTTAAAAGTAAGGCTTTGGAGTTTACTGCCTGGTCAAATTACAGCTCTACTGAGTACACACTCTGTGACCTTATGCCAGGGGTTCTCAACCTTCTGGCCCTTTAAATACAGTTCCTCATGTAGTGACCCAACCATACAATGATTTTCGTTGCTATTTCATAACTATAATGTTGCTACTGTTATGAATCGTAATATAAATATCTGATATGCAGGATGGTCTTAGGCGACCCGTGAGAATTGCTGCCTTATGCAATAATTGCACCTCAATGCCTTGTTTCTTCATCTCTAGGCTGTGGGCAATGATGCCCCTTCCATGGCACTGTGGTGAGGCAGACAAGAGCTTATTTATGTAAAGCGCTTACAACAGAGCCTGACCCTTAGCACCTAATAAACTCTGATGAGCATTATCTTGTGAATAGGACAGAAATCATAAACAGTGGCAGAGGAATCACTGATGTCATGGAATTACAGACCAGACCCTGTCCTGAGGAGGGGTGCCCTTTCCCTGAGCAGCTCGTGTTGCCTCAGGGCTCACCGATGTAGTACTTCATCTCTGTGTCATGCTGGTTCATCAGCTCCAGCAGCCGCAGCTCAATCTGGGCCTGGTTCAGGAAGGCCTTTTTGTTCTTGATGATCTTGATGGCCACCAGTTCCTGAGTCTGATGATCATAGGCTTTCACCACCTGCAGGGGCAGGGTACGTCACAAAGTGAGCGGAAACTGGAGATGAGGGAGCAAACAGAGTCAGCACCACTGTTTTCCCTCCAGCTAAGGAGGTTCACCAATATCACCGTTACTAACAGGAATTCAAAACTGAGTGCTCCCAACAGTCAGGCACTAGTATGGAAGCTGAACATGAAGTAACACACCCTCATGTGGAGCGTCCTGTTAATTGCAGTTTTTTTTTTTTTAAAGAAAATGAAACAGGCACAGGGAAAACCAAGTGACTGGGCTGGGTTTAATGGCCCGGCATAGAACTTGAAACCACTGAACCAGTGACTGTGTGAACCAACATCAGTGGGTGCCCATATCCCCCAATCTCTGGATCTGGGTGGGTGGGGGGCATCCCGCACCTGGCCAAAGGAGCCTTTGCCAATGAGGGAGTCAATCTCATAACGCTCCAGCCAGCGCTCGCCACTGCGCACTATGTAGTCATGGTTGTCATCGTCATAACCGTGGTTCAGGACCTTCTTCTCCTTCTTGGTGCTTGAGTCCTGAGGAGGAGCCTGCTGGGCCCGCCGCTTCTTCTTTGCATAGTAGACCTGCCCAGCCGGCCAGCCAGGAGATGAGGACTGGTGAGTGACCTGTGCCAGCAGCCAGGACCCCTCAGCACCCAGCCGGGTCCCCCACCCCCTGCCTACCTCATTGATGTGCTTGTAGGTCTTGATGAGGTCCACGGAGAGCTTGCGCAAAGGGGCCGTGGTTGCATCCCGGAAGGCCAGGGGAAGCCTCCGCGGCAAGAGCCGCACATTAGGCAGTACCTGCGGGCAGGGCGAGAGGTAGGCACCAGGACAGACCTTCACCGCCAACCTCAGGGGGAGAGCTCACGGGTGGCTGGCTCTTCCTACTGCGTGCCTACTTATTTGGTCATTGTCTGACAACTCCACTAGCAGAAGTCCCCAAGGGCAGAGGCTATGTCTGATTCTTGCTGTGTATCTTCAGTGCCTGGAGCAGGGCCTGGCATGTAGTGGATGATAATTACTATTTTTAAAATATATTTTTATTGACTTCAGAGAGGAAAGGAGAGGGAGAGAGAGATAGAAACACCAGTGATGGGAGAGAATAATTGATTGGCTGCCTCCTTCACGCCCCCAACTGGGGATCAAGCCTGCAACCCCGGCATGTGCCCTTGACCAGAACTGAACTGGGGACCCTTCAGGCCGAAGGCTGATGCTCTGTCCACTGTGCTGTAGTGGATAATTATTAAAGATTGGCTGACTGTTCCTTCTGAACCTCAGTGGGAGAGATCACACAAAAACCTTAGGCTCTGCCCCTCCCAACCCTTCGCCTGAGACCATCCATCTGGATATCACATCTTAAGGGTTCCCATCGTGCTTTACCCTTATCCCTTAGGGCTTTCCAATGCTCTCCCCTCCCCCCATCTGAGCACCTTTATTCAGTTATTTCACTTCAAGAGTCCTGGATCTGGATCCAGCACCCTGGACCTCTACATTTCAGAACCTTAACTGTCTCTATCCCTGGAGATCTACACCCTATACCCTAGGCCCTGCTAGCTCCAAGACCCTTCAGGCTCAACTCTCCTCCCCTTACACTCCCTCCGGATTTTTCACTCTGGACTTTTTCTTAGTGAACATTTATTGCTTACTACGTGCCACGCAGTCTCAGCACCTTATATGTATTTCATTAACTGGTTTATGAAATCCTCACAATAACCCTGTGAGGTAGATATCACTACTGGCCCCATTTTACAGAATACTGACTCATGGAGAACCTAGTAATTTTACCTATTTTAACCCAGGCGCTCAAAACCCTGAATCTGCCAGCAACTTTTCTATTATATTCAACTTTCATGGGGCTCTTCATGCCCGAGATACTGTCCTGGACAACCACACTATCTTTGGCCACAAGATCCTTCTATTCCCAGCCTCCCTCTACCCCAGGCAGGTGAGAAGCCAGCTGACCACATACCTGTGTGTGTTCCTGGGGCCCTGGGAAGCCAGAGAAGGGACCATGGCCTGGTGGGACGGCCATGGTGGGCTCAGAGGGCCGCAGGGGAGCGAGGCCTGGAGCGGGAGCCCGGCCGGGGGGCGCCTTCTCGCATCCTGCACCTCGGCTGCCACCGCCGCTGAGACCTGAGAGCGGGCGGGAGGCAGGGGAACAACATGGAAGGGGATGTGTGGGATAATGCCAGGCAGGAAAGAAGTGGACATCAGAGAGAAGGCAAGGCACAGAGGGTGGAGGAAAAGTGCAACAGAGCAACAGGTGGGAATAAAGAGGGGACAGACAGAAGTGGTGAGGGGGAGAGGAAAGAAGGCACAGCAGAATCCCTCAACAAATGATTGCCAAATAAATGAGGCAGCACAAACAGAGCACATGTGAAAGAGAGAGATCAGGAGTCAGGCAGGAATATGGGCCAGGACAGAAAAGGACAGAAAGACACCAATAATTGGAGGAAGGAAGAAAACAGAAATCACAGACAGCATGGGGAGTAGGGTTCACTCTTTTCTTCCCATTTCCACTTGTAACCCTCCCCAGACCGCCTTCACACAAGATCCTGTCCCCCTGCCCTCTCCCCTGAATACTGGGATCTCTCATCTTATCAAAGCAAGTTCATCTGTTTCAAGATCTATCCTTCCCAGCAGATCCTCAAACCACATTAGAGTCCTCTAGGCCTCACCAAACCATAGCAAAGTCTTCTGTAGGCCTCTTAAACCACATCAGGGTCTTCGGGGACCTCCTGATCACAGTTATCTGAAAACTATGAGTCCTACTCCTATGGCATTCTGGTCCACCCGGGCACACCCTTCCCCAGGGACCCTCCCCATATTATGCCAAGACCTCTTCCCTATATCATTCTCCCACCGCAGGAGCCACCGTTCCAGCTAGTTTCTCTGTACCATATCCCACCTCCCAATATTGAGCCAAGGTACCCCTTCCAATCAAGGCCCACTCCTCCTGATGGGAGCAAAGGAAATGTGTCTCTTCTCACGATTTATAGTGATCGTCCTCTTCCCTACACTGGAGTCTACCCACCTCCTCCCAATCCAGTATTCCTACCAGGGCCTTTCTCCAGTGACTCTTCTGTCCACTGGAGTCAATCCACAACTGTACCCATTCCTAGAAGGCCCCCATAGCCGAATCCCCCAACTATCACAGAATTCTTCCCTATCTGCCACCCCAAAATCCTCTTCCCGCGGGCCTTCCCTCCTACCAGTCCCTTTCTCCTATGCCAAGACTTGCTACCCCACGACCCCGTCTCTCTTGGTGCTCCCCCCACCAAACACACACACACACCCCAAACTCTTTCCTGGGGGCCCTCCCACACCAGGATCCTCTCCCCTCCCAGCTACCACCCCTACCCGGGTCAGGGCTGGTGCGGGGCCCACGGGAGGCTGGGGCGCGGTGGGGCCCCCAGTGGGGTGGGCGAGCAGCCAGCATGGCGGCGGTGGCGGTGGCGGTGGCGAGGAGACAGCCGCCTGTCCCGGGCCAGCGGGCTCCGGCAAGCCCTACGGCCGGGAGGGCAAGCGGGACAGAGGGCCCGGTGGGTGACAACAGCAGCCGCCGCGGGGGGGAGGGGGAAGGGAGGGGACAGGGACGAGGGTCAACCCGGGGCACACGGGGAAGGGAAAGGCAGGTGGATGGGGGAGGGGCGGGTTAACCCTCGACCCGCCGGCCCCGCCCCACGCAGCCACCGGCCCCCAGGGACACAGGCGTCTGGCCTCTCATTTTGGAGGGCCGCCAGGGCCAGCAGGCAGGCCTGAACTTGGCAGTCCACACCTGCCATGGCAACAACCGTGCCATTGGTCGCTGGGCCCAAGAGCTCAGCCAATCACAGCTCGGGGCGGTTGTTGCTAGGCGACAATGATGCAGCGGGCAGAGCCGAGCCCAAACAAAGGGCGGGAGCGGGACCCCAGAACCCCTTCCCAGGACAACTCTCTCGGGCTATGCCCTTCCAGGAATCCAACTATGAATAGTTGGGCATGGCCTGCACCTGCCCGCCGCCCCACTCCTCTCCTCCCTGCGCCTTCTAAGTCTCCCAGCGACAGGGGGAGGGCGGAGCGCGAGCCGCGCCCCATCTGTAGCCACTTCGTTACCTGAGAACGCAGGCAAGGGGACTCAAACTGCTCGGAAGCCCGAGCTCAGGCCTGCCCACTGGCTGAAGATATCCGGTGGACGCAGCGAAGCAGGGCCCTGATTACCCAGTAATGCAACCAGCAAAATGGCAACCACAACAAACCGGCCCCCCCTCCCCACGGGCTTCAGGCTCCGCCCCCAACCCCCCATCCGCTCCCTCACGTGACTCATGGCAATACACTGCGCGTGCTCAGCGGAGCTTACCAGCACACATGCGCAGTGAGCTCCGCCCAAGCGCCAAAATCCAGGCTAGGGTGGCGCAAGAGGCAGCTAAGAAAGGAGCATGCGTTGTGTGATCGGGTGAGACCGTCCACCCCCCCACCCCGCCCCCCTCACAACCACCACCACGCAAGTTAACTAAGGGCGCATTCTGCCCTGTTGTCAATGGAAATCGCCCAGCAATGAGCAGCAGACCCAGACCAGAAGGAAGGATGAGTCTTTTAATAGAAAAACACACATGTAATAGTAGCAACACAATCTCTAGCAATCCAGATGAAGAGCCAGCCTTCAGTTCTTCACCTTGGGGGGCGGCCTGTGAGAGGAAGATGAGAGGCATCAGAGCTTGTCATCACTTAGGGACACTCCTAACAAGTATTGAACCGTGTGGCTCTGGGGTGCAGGGGCCATCTGTCCTGGTGGAATACTGGGCCCCTGCTCACCTGTACACACCCACGACCACAGCGTGGTCTCTTTCATATGGCTCTAGAGTCAACTGCTCCTGGGGCTTCATGTTTTCCTGTTGCATTTTTTTCACTTCAGAGGCAAACACTGCCTCGGCAGATGCTGTGGAGTCAATGCAGTTAGCCTACGGAGGAGAGAGGATTTGAAGTCTGCAGCAAGGCTTTGAGCTATTTACCCTTTCCTGTGCTCTTTACATTAGAAGTACTTGTTTTTACGAAAATAGTGAAACTCAAGTTTTGGAAATTTTCAACTTGGTCTGGATTTGGAACAGTTAGCCTTCAACAGAGCCCTATCATCTAAAAGCCAGTGTTTAAATTTTACACTCAGGGGTTTTTCCCCCTTCTGCTTCCTCTTTAACAATAATAATGCAGCTGAGAATATGAAAAAAAAAATGTACCAAAAGCCTAACAAAACAGTGAATCTGGTTGAAAGGCACATGGCAGAATTCTCTGTATTTCAAAGTAATATGTTTTTTAAAGTGCAACTAGCATTTTTCTAGTATTTATTCTACACCAGGCTGTTCTAAACACTTCACATGTATTAATTTAATCCTTACATAGACACTAAAAAACTAGACTAATATTTCACACATATATTTATATTTTCATTTTACAAGCACAGATTAAGTAACTTGTTCAAAGTTATACAGCAAGCTGGAATTCAAGCTCAAATTGTCAGACTCAGGGATCATGCACTTGACCACTACATTCTACTGCCTCTTTAAACCCAAAGCTGCTAGTTTTGCAGATATTACTCATCATGTGATATCTGACTCGAGCCTGGGAATGGCTGTAGGGAGCTGTGTGGGGATAAAGGATGAGAATAGACTGACTGGATGGATTAGGGGGGATGAAGGCTCCCTTGTTTTGACTGGCTACTTGGCAGTTAATGACAGAGAAAATACTTAGAACCCTCCAAGACCCTCACCTTAATGGAAATCACAAAGTGTCCTCCATTACGTAGGAAGGTGTGGGCATTCAGGGCTACAATCCGGGTCTGGTCTGGCTGGGCCACATCGGCAAAGATCACATCCACCATTGCTAGGGAGGAAGTGGCAGTTAAAAGCTGGGTCCACTGATCTTCCCGGCTCCTCCCAGGGGGCCTGCAGATTCCTGGCAGTCTTCCCTACTTTGTCTCGATTCCCCTCCCTCCACGGTGCCCCCAAGATGGGTCTAAAACCCAGTCACATCATTCATTCACGCTTCTTGTAACCCATGGTTGCCACCTACTCTGTGGCCAGCCCCGGGCTGGGTGTGGGGGACAGAGAGATGAGTCACACCTGGACCCTGTCCTCGAGATGCTCCCGGGTCTGGGGGGGGGTAGTGGGGGGGTGAGGCAGGGAGACAGATATGTCATCAAAAAGGCAAAAAAAAGTGAGCACTTACAGGCAAGAGCATCTGCAGGATTGTCAGATGAAAACAAGTTGCAGGACAAGGGGTATGGTATAGGTGCATGAAAAAAAACTCAGAAACCAGCAGAATGCAAAATAATATTTTTAAGGCAGTATGATTAAAAAAAAAAAAACACCTTAAAAATATAGGAAGATGTTGTAATAAAACTTTTTTAAAATTGGAAAAATCAGACATCAAATTTCTCATGTTACCTTAGAGGGTGATTTCTAAAGAATTCCATTTTAACATCTTGCTTCTGAATATTTTTTAAATTAATCAAAATAATTGATAGTTACAATGGGCTCCTCTGGGCCAAGCCACACGCAATTAGTGCTTTCTGGGTTATGATCTCACTAGACAATGAGGAGGGACCTCTGAAGGAGGCTTTTTTGTTGTTGTTCTTACTCCCATTGATTTTTTTTTTTTTTTTTTAGAGAGCATGGGAGGGAAGTAGGAGGGGGTAAGAGAAACATCGATTGGTTGCTTCCTGCACCTGCAACCCAAGTATGTGCCCTTGATTGGGAATTGAACCCATGACCTTTCAGTGTGGGCCCATGCTATAACCACTGAGAACACCAGCTAGAGCTGAAGGAGGCTTTTCTACATAAGCCAGGGGCAGTGTAAAAGTGACATATTTTAGAGAGAGGAAGTAAGTACGGGGCGGCCTAGGGAAAGGGGCATGGGATAAGAGAGGAGGAGGCTGGCATTGAAGGTGCCAGAGACCCTGAAGCAGGTCCACCATCTGCATAACCTCACTTGGCTCCCCCCACCCTTTTTATTCCTGCAGACTCAAGAGGCCTGCTCATCCATTCCAATTCCATCCAAATTAGGGCCCTGGCCTCTTCCAGGAAACCTGGAGTAGCCTATCCTACCCCACCTGGGCCAACCCCTGATCCCTCACCAATGAGCATGCGGTATTTGTGCGGGTGCCGAGCATCTTCAATGACAGGAATAATGTTAGTCCTCTTCTTGGCCAAGTTAATGAGGTCACGGCCAGAGCGGTGGGAGAATTCAACTGCATAGACCAGACCATCCTAAAATAAATCAAATAACAACAATGATACTAGTTCTCATGTACGGAGCACCTACTTTGGGCCCATACACTTCATGCAGCATATCTTCAAATCCCCAAATCTAAACCGTACCACTTAACTATTATTATTATTATGTCCATTTTACAGATGAATATACTAAAGTCCAGAGACATGAAGTCACTGGCCGAGGTTTATTCACTTCAGCTTTGCCTGATCTGAAAATCCAAGCCGCCAACACAGGCTTAAAACCAGGAAGCTAGCGCACAGAGATGAAGTCATAACAGCTAAGAATATCTGCAATAGACCAGGCACTGCTCTAAGCACTTTACAGGAATAAACTCATTTATCTTCACAATAACCCTATTTTCCAGAGGGGTAAACCGAGGCCCAAAGAGATGAAATAACTTGTGAAAGTCATGTCACTGTTAAATGTCTGCATCAGAGCCTGGGTTTTACAGGCTCTGTAATGTGGATGAGCGAGAGGTCATGAAATGACATGCACAGGTACCCTCTAAACAGGGAACTTGTCCAGCCACACCGAAATGCAGACCCAGAAAATGAGATTTGTTCTTTCAAGAGAAACTAGAAGATCAGATTTTGGGGGCATAAATTTTTTAAAAGGGCAACTAAATCAAGTAGTCTGGTGTATACACAGTAGTCTGGTGTACACTCAGTTCTGGGCCTGGCTAACAATAGTCACCCAATGCCCATGCCCTTTCCTCTGGGCCAAGAACTGAGAAATGAAGCTGAATGAGGCTTTGGAGAGCTGGTGATTCAAGCTGCTCCTTTTACTCACAGGCACTCTTATAGGGAAAGGCCTAGCTCCATGCCATGCAATGCAGGGAAGGAGGCAGGGCCTCTGACTCCCGGTTGGCAGAAGCAGCAGCCTTCCTCTCCCTCCTACCTTACCACCAGCCCTTACTCATTATCTAATCCCCATAACTTCACCCACTCACCGGGCCTACGATGTCAGAGACATGAGAGACGGTGGTGCCCGAGGCAGCCCCAAGGTAGAGCACCTTGGCCCCTGGCTTGATGTGGATTTGGTCCACTCCACCCAGGATCGCTGCTGCCAGCTTGGAGCGGAAGGGGTTCCAGGCACGATACTCGATTTTGTCATCTCCCTCCTAGGCCAGGAGAGATGGAATGGAAGTCAGTGCCAGACTCTTCTCCAAGCCCCCACTGCCATAAATCCTAGGGTCCTCAAAGAAACTCACTGTATAAGAAACAAGTGTGGGCACATATCGGTGACCACAACAGATGCAGTGTCTACCTTATAATGGAAGATACTAACTCATGGAAAAGGGGCAACACCAGACAATAAACACAGAGACTAGATCATACAGATCTACGCATTCCTTCCACAAACATTTGCTGTTCCAGGACATACTGTGTGCAGACCCTATACTAGTCACTGGGGATACATAGTTACAGAGACAAAGACCCGTGCCCTGAAAGAGTAAGTATGTAATGAACTGACTGACACACGCAGCTGACATAGAAGCCAGTGAAAGGCACTAAGGAGAAAGGATCAAGCCAGGAAAGTAGATATGAAGTAAAGGGAGCAGGGCAAGAGACAGGTGAAAATGAGAAAGGTGGCCAGGGAAGAGCCAAGAAGCAGACCTGAAGACAGTGAGGGGCCATTCAAGTTATCTTGGGAGGGAGAGCTCATTCCAGGCGGCAGGAAATACAGCAGAAAAGCCCTGAGGCAGGAATGCGCCTGGCCATAAGAAAATGACATGGGGTAACAGGGAAGGGGGCCCTGGTCTGTGTGGGTTGGCTGGGCTTGAGTCTCCTACACAGAAAGGTTGCCAGTTCAATTCCTGGTCAGGGTACATGCCCAGGTTTTGGGCTCAACACCCAGTAGGGGTGTGCAGGAGGCAGCCAATTGATTCTTTGCTCTCACATCAATGTTTCTCTCTCTCCCTTTCTCTCTATAAAAATCAATTTTAAAAAAATCTTTGAAAAATAGGGCACCCTAGCCAGTTTGGTTCAGTGGATAGAGTGTCGATCTGTAGACCAAAGAGTCCCGGGTTCGATTCCAGTCAAGGGTTTTGATTCACGTACCTCGGATGCAGGTTCCTCCCTGGCCTGGGCCCTGGTCAGGGCTCATGCAGGAGGCAAGCAATCGATGTGTTTCTCTCACATCGATGTTTCTCTGTTTTCCCCTCTCTTTTCCACTCCCTCTAAAAATCAATGGAAAAATACCCTTGGGCTGTTTTTTACAGACAGGGCAGTGAAAGGTGGCCTTTGAGAAAGACAAGGTCTTACCTGACCAGACATGCTGGTGTACGAGGGAACCAGTCACACACAGAGCTGGGAGACGAGTATTCCAGGGAGGGGAACAGCAAGGTCAGAGGGCTAGAAGAACTCAGTCAGGGGGACAGTGGGAGGACGTGAGGCCAGGGAGGGCAAGGGGAAACAGGAACGTGAAGGGCCTTCCAGGTCACATCTGAACATTAACCTGAAGGCAATGGGAGTCATAGGAGGCATGTGGGGAGGGAAGTGCATGATCTGATGTATGTATTACCACAATGCCCTCCCTGTTCCATGTAGGACACAGGGTGGAGGCAGGGAGACCAGTACAACATCAGCTGGGGCCCTGGTGGCTTTGAGAGGAGCCCAGGTCTCACCGAAATTGAGACTCTCTTTTCTCCATAAACTGATTCTCCAGGGACCAGATTCTTGGTGACTAGGGCATCTTCCTTTCCACGACAAATGAAGACACCTAAGTGAGGGGATCAGAACAGCAGTGAGGACTCTGGACCCCAACCCACCCCACCTCACCCTCAGCAGGTTCCTTGCCTTCTTCACTCACCCTCATGCCGGTGAGGTTCCACCATCACATTTTTCCCTGATTGATTTCCTCTTTTTCCTCCCCTACCACGACCCCGGTTACCGCCAGACTGGAACCCGCCACCTACAAGGGAGAGACCCAGTGAGAGATGGAGACCACACATTTATTCCCACTCCACCCCCGAGCTCAGGGAAAGCTTCCTCCATCACATCTCCTAATCTCACTCACCTCTTCCTCCTCCTCCTCCTCCTCCTCCTCGTCCACGGCCTCTGAAGCCTCCACCACGACCTCGGCCCCCACCAAAGCCACCTCGGCCCCCACCAAAGCCGCCTCGGCCTCCACCTCGACCCCCACGGTCACCAAAGCCCCCTCGGCCACCGAAGCCACCCCCACGGGGGCTGAAACCTGTAATGGAAACAGAAACAGGAATCAGGGCAACGAAGCTGGAAAAGTTACTCCTGCACCTCACAATTCTACTCAGGAGAGAAAATGGAGAAACATGGAGCAAGCAGCATGTACATGAGTGTCCACAATAGCAGAAAAATCAGGACTAACTCAAATGTCCACAAGGCACAACGGACAAAAAAGGAACAAAAGGGAAATCTTACCTAATAATAGACAAACATGTAAATTGACCGTCCCTTTGCTACATTCACCAGCCAATTAGGAAAGCATGCAAATTAACCCAACAAAGATGGTGGTTAATTTGCATATGTAGGCGTAAATGGAGGAGTGGGAGCAGTGAAGACCGCAGGCTCCGGGGCCCAGCGGCCAAGACCGTCCGGCCTGGGTCCCAGGTGCCGGAGGAAACCAGTGCCGGCAGCAGGGGAAGGGAAGGCCTATTGCATGAATCTCTTCGTGCAACGGGAATCTAGTATTTACAATAAAAATGAAAAGGACCCATAGCTACCTGCAAAAGATAGACAAATCTTAGAATCAAAATGTTACGTGACAAAGCAAGTCTAAGGCAACCACATTCAATATAATCCCAGCTAATAAAAGAGTAATATGCAAATTAACCGTCACTCCAGGAAAAAAATGGAGGCGCTCATAGCCACAAGACGATGGCGCCCAGTCGCCTCACCCCCACTGCTGGAGTGTTTTCAGGCCTGCCCGCCCTGGACTGTGAGAGGGATGCAAGGTCACGGTGAGGATCACCCTGGGAACTGGGGGCTGAGAGGGCTGGGGCCTGGCAGCGTGAGCTGCAAGAGCCCCGGAGCCATGTTTGGTTTTGTGGTTCTTGGCAGCAGTGCACAGCGGCTCCGCTTGGGCGGGTGGCAGCGACGGTTTCCCTGCCCAGGGCAGCAGATCCTGCACGCACCGCCCTTCTGGGACCCAGAGTGGCCTTAGCCCTGCCCAGCCCTGGCCCCAGGTGGTGGCTTCTCCTTCACACAGGGTGCACCACCGCTGCGCCTGGAGAGGCAGCTGGGCGCGGCCAGGGTCTCAGGTGAGGGCGGTGCCTTGCCGGCCAGACTGGGCAAACGCGGGGTGGTGGGTGTCAGGTATCAGCCAGAGGAGCAAGTGGCCGGGCTGGACCAGGTGCTGCAGGCCGGCCGTGCAGGTCCTGGAGGAATGGACTGGCAGGCGAGGGAGCGCGGTGCAGCCGCCTCCGCTCAGCCAGCAGGTGGAGGTGGTGGTGGTGGTGGTGGTACTGGCTGGGTGCCGCCGGCTTCAGGTCCACTGGCCAGGGCCCAGACCGCAAGCAGCAGCTCGGGTGGCGGATGCTCCAGGTGGCAGCAGCAGCATGCAGCCTCTCTGTGCGCTGGCTCATCACAGTCCCCTGCCCCACCCGGTCTGCGCCCTATGCTCCTGCGCCGCCACCCTGCGCACCCCTGGCCCAAGGATCCTGTGGAACTCGCCACCATCTCGCTCTCTCCTTGCTGAGGTCACTGCCGCCAGAGCTCTCAGGGTACAGCAGCGCAGTGGCTTCCTGCTATTCGCATCCCAGGACGCTGCGCTCCAGGCTCGCGGCTGAGCCTCTGCGTCCTCGCACACCTCACTCCTCCAGCGGCGGGGCTGGGGGCGTGCTTCCGCTCCTGTGTCTGGCTCCAGTACCCGCCCACTCAGGCCCACACCTGCGAGAAACTGCATGTGCGCTCCCCGACCTCCCATCGCCCTGCCACCCCATGCTCATGTCCCTCCTGCAGCCAGCCGGCACAGGGGTGGGGGCAGGAGGATGGGGCCTCGCTCTCCGAGGCTCGCACAGGTGATGCGTTTCCCCCAGCCCTGTCCGCTTGCTTTTTACCAGTTCTCTCTGCCCACAGAACATCTCCTTTATCAATTAAGATCTAATTAAAGTACCACTCCCTCAATGAAACTCTATGCTCTTGTACCCCTATCTTGCCCATACACCCTCCCAGCAGAACACTAATTCTGAATGACACAATCTGTCTTTATGAGTCCTAAGGCCAGTAAGTTGAGCGCAACCAAAGAAAATCACAGACTCTGGCAAAATTACAAGTGGGGTCCCAGGGCAGACTGGGACTCCACAGGACAATAGGATAGGTGAAGTGGGGGGTGTCGGAAGTCTGGGAGGTGTGGGTGGGCCCCCCTGTACAGTGTGCCTTTGGGTGCCTCTTCCCCTTGGTTGACGATTGTCTGCATTTTTTTTTTCTGCCAAGGAGCCTCAGGCTGCAAGAGGGCACAGGCCGGGCTGAGGGATTCCCCTGGAGTGCACAAATTTGTGCACTGGGCCTCTAGTCTTAACTAATAAAAGCGTAATATTGAAATTGACCATTTCTTCGGGACGCCCAACAGCCAATCAGAGTGACTGTATGCAAATTAACCCAGCCAACATGGCGACCGCCACTCACGGAGTAAACGGCAGCTTCCATTGCAGCAGGAGTGAAAGTGAAACTGTCTGCGCGCCGGCTCACTTATCCTTGCCAGAAAGCAAAACATGTTTGCAATATGTTTGCAACAGTGTATAAATCATAGAATCCTCCGGAGCTGAAGGAAACAGCAGGCGGGGACTGAGTCTAAGAGTAACAATTGTTTCATTATAGAAGCTGTGAGGTGAAGCAGAGAGGAGGCTTATTAGGCCTCGCCTTAAAGGAGCAGCATCAATTATAGAAGATAAACAAACCCCAGCAACCTGCGTCCAGCCAGCCTTGCTGGGACATTGGGTCATTGGGAGCTGTGAGCAGCCTTAAAGCCTGAAAGCGCCAATCAGCCCGTTACCCACGCTGGCCACAACCCAATGGGGTGAGGGACGTTCCGGGGGGCTTGGCCAGCCTGGAGACAGCCATCGGCCCCTCACCCAGGCTGGTCAGGCACACCAGCAGGTGGACATCCCTAGAGGGGTCCCAGACTGCGAGAGGGCACAAGGCTGGGCTGAGGGACCTCCCGAGTACACAGAGCGGCTGCAGGGTGGAACAGCGCAGGACCCAGAACCAGTGAGTGGGAAAGAGGCAGGGTTGGCGGCTCCTCAGGCCCTTTGAGGGGCATCGAGGAGTGGGAAAGAGGCAGCAGGGGGTCAGTGGCCTGCTTGGCGGCTGCCTAGGCCCTTGGAGGGGCATCGGGGAGTGGGAAAGAGGCAGCAGGGGGTCAGTGGCCTGCTTGGTGGGCTTCCCAGGCCCCTTGCAGGGCACCAGGAAGCAGGAAAGCAAGGTGGCAGGCCGGGGAGTGGGAAAGAGGTGGCAGGGGGTCAGCAGCCTGCTTGGTGGGCTTCCCAGGCCCCTTGCAAGGCACCAGGGAGCGGGAAAGCAAGGAGGTGGGACAGGGAGAGGGAAAGAGGCGGCAGGGGGTCTTGGCCTGGTTGGCGGCTGCCCAGGCCCTTTGCGGGGCACCGGGGAGCAGCAAAGCAAGGCTGCAGGGGCCAGGGTCCTGCTTGGTAGCTCCCCAGACCCCTTGGCGGCACTGGGGAGTGGGAAAGGAAGGCAGCAGGGGACCGGTGAGTGGGAAAGAGTCGGCAGCCTGCTTGGTGGCTCCCCAAGCCCTTTGGGTGGCACTGGGAGCGGGAAAGCAAGCTCTTGGGGGCTGGGGGCCTGCTTGGCAGCTTCCCAGGTTCCTTCCGGGGATCAGGGAGCAGGAAAAGGCTGGCCTAACCACAAGGTGGAGTTTTCCCTGCTTTCTGGTGGCTGGAGGAAGATGGGCAGTAGGCAAGCTTGGGAGGCAGGCAGCACCCAGCCCTGGCCACAGCTCAAAAAAGAGAACAACATGCAGGGGAGGGCAAGAGTCTGAGAGATCAACATAGAGGAGGTACCTGCTCCAAGCCTCGACGGTGTGCCTGGGGGCAGGCCCCCAGCAGGTAGACACACACAGGAGGACTGCTCCAAGCCTCAGATGCAGCTGGGGGCAGGTCTCCAGTGGCGACACACACACACAAGGTGCCTGGAAGACTGGGGCCATCACAGGACATCCACTGAGGGGTTCCAGACTGTGAGCGGGGGCAGGCTGGGCTGAGGGACCCCCACCCTCCCCCCGTGCACAAATTTCGTGCACCGGGTCCCTAATCTAATATAATAAAAGAGAAACATGCAAATTGACCGTTACCACCAGCCAATCAGAGCAACTGTATGCAAATTAACCCGGCCAACAGCAATGGAGCTAGAGCAAACCAAAGGCTTCTGTTGCAACTGCCTGCCTAGGCTGGCTGAGCCTCTGCTCACGGCCACGCCCACCAGCCAATCAGAGCGGCTGTATGCAAATTA